>MU151125.1:16274-41101 GCA_015584085.1 Macrolepiota fuliginosa MF-IS2 | reverse complement strand
GCCTCTGATCGCCGCAGCTTCGTTGAGCAGCTCGAGAAAGCTTTCAGGACTCCGGCAAAAGTGGACTTGCGGTCCGATTTCGGTGGATTACTGAGAGTCGAAGTGCCTCCCGTTCCCCCCCTTCCATTGGATATTGCATCCAGGGGTATTTCAAGCAGGGTTTCATTGGATTTCTCGAGGTTGAGTACTGGCGAGGACTCGATGGATAAATCAGTCAATTTGGAGCAGTCGCAGATGGAATGGACCAAGGACGAACAAGAGGATGACGAACCGGAAGCGTTTGATATGTACGAAGTGTCGAGGTTGGTTGATGTGAAGGAGCCGACTTTCTTCAGCCTGCCGTCTAGCAAGTGTGAAGAGACTGGGGGTGAGAAAGACTCGACCTCCCGACTGAACATCGAGACTATCTCCAATCTTGTCGATGTTGAGGAGCCTACCAATATGTTCAGCTCCAGCCTCGATATCGACTCCGCTAATGAAACGGGCCATGTTATCGTCAGCACCGATCCATCCGAGGTCGCTGATATGACGTTCTCTAGCAGGTCAAGCAAGTCGCGTCCTTCCGATGGCGAACTTAATACATCATTCAGGTTTGGCGGTCTCACTCGCCCAGGGATATCCGAGCAGCCCAAGAGGTCGGTCGAAACGTTGACTCTATCCGACATTATCCCTCCTCCGTCACATGTTCGCTCGCTTTCGTCTCCGTCGTCGCCTGTATCTCTCGATGATGATTCCCTTTTCCAGTCGATCTTGGCCAAGGTTTCTGATATTCCTCAACCCCGTCCACGTGTCGCCTCTGATGCCAGCGAGAAATTCCTTCAAGTCAGGAAGTCCACCTACAGACATTCCCAAGCCTCCTCTATTGCTAGCTTCACAGGGCTTGACTCGTTCGAGGAACTTCGTCGAGGATTTGAGTTTAACCCCAACCGTCCCACATTCTATCCTCCCCCTGTTTCGAGTAGCCGCCGCAACAGTCAACGCAAGCACGACTCGGGCCTCAGTATTGCTTCTGTCTCCTCTTACGGTCATGTCATCAATCCAGGTGTCCCAGACCCCTTCGACTTCGGTCTACCGAGCTTGCAAGAGCGCCCGTCTTCCGAGAGCCTTTCAACTATGTCATTCTCGATTGACGATACTTTTTCCTTCCTCAACCACGCCTCTAGGAGAAGGAGAGTCGACAGTGATGCTTCGAGCTTCTACTTCCATGACCCCACTGCTCGCCCCGGCCACCGTCGAAATGAGTCAAATTTTTCTATCTCATCCCAGGCGCCCCCCATCAGCTTCTACAACCGAAGCTTTGGTACCCACCGTCGTAACGACTCTAGTGCGAGCATGGGCTCGCGCTCAGCCTGGAGATCAAGCCACAGGTTCAACACCTCTGTTGACTCGATCTTGAGTGACTTTTCTGCTATGCGACTTGGACGACCTGGCCTCGGTGACAAGATGTTCGGAACGATTGATCAGGTATGGCCCCCTACTTCAATTTCTGCTTCTCCTGCTGAAATTGTCTTCATTCAGATGCCCCAACAGCCCACATACGATTCAATCATGGATGTGGATAAAAGAACCTCCATGGATATTTCCGACTCCATCTTCGACAAAACCGGCCAGCGCACATCCATCCTCTCGGAAGATTCGGTGTTTGGTTATGACAGTGACTCTCGAATCCAACCTGGACAACTGCCTCCGCATCAATTCCGCCCCCTGTCCTTTATCAGCATGAACAGCGTCCATAGTTCGGCTAAGGATAACGACACGATGATTACAGTATGTATTTCCCTCCTACAATGATTTTTTTTAGCTCATCTGTCTTCTAGATGCTTGGTGGCGGCCACGTTCGCCGCAGTTCGTTGGGCTCAATAATGGAAGCTTCACCCTGTGCCCGGGTCGAGAAACGAAAGCATTCCGTATTCCAAGGCGTCAAGGCTAGTGCCGATGAATATGACTCTCCTAACAAAGCCCGAATTGTGGAGAGGCCTTCGATCTCACCCTCTTTCCAGTTCGGCTCTGAACGAATGATCCATGGATTACTGGAGAGGCGCAGCCTGGAGGACAGCTGTCTCGCCGGGGATGGAGAAGACATCTCGATCTCGCGTAAGTGGTTTTCAGACCTGGTTTACTTTTCTAACATACTTGAAGTGCGCCCAGTTCCTGTCTTCACTCGGCCTCCTCCGGCCTCGCGCTCGCGCTCGAGTACCTGTACTTCTAGCTCCGGTGGTGATACACCACCTCTTTCGGCATCAGACGGCTCTTCGGTATCCGGCAGCTCTATGTCAAGCATTGATCTTGCCGAAATCGATGCCATGCTTTCTAACACTACCCACCCGGTGTCAACCCTTCAGCATGCTCGCACTCGTGCCCGTGCTCGAGGCCATGGCCATCGCCGTCGCTACTCTCACGTTCGGGCTTCCCAATCCAATTCGGTATACGAAACCATCGAAGAGGAATTACCGAGCGCCGTTACGTCTCCCGCACATTCCGTGATGACCGAGAAGACGAGTAGCCCCACCCAATCACAGCCTGTCTTTATTGTCGAAAGTGACATGGCCTCTATTCACTCTACTCCCGACGAAACGGTATCAATTTGGGATGATGAAAGAGGTATTATCGCACTGAGGAGGTACTATGCACTACAGGACGAAGTTCAGAGTACCGTAACGGAAAGCAAGCGAGTCTGGTCAGACACTCCATTCCCAGTATCTGCTGTTCAATGTAAGCGACCTTATTCCCCATCCCTTTATTCATTCTCATCCACGGTGTTACCAGCTTTCGAGCCCCCACATCACGCCGAAGGCATGAAGGCTCTCTTGGAGCACTCGGTTCAAACCTACGGCCCTCTCCCATCAGAACTCCGGCCTCACCGTATACGCTCGCGGAGGGACTCTCGTCCATCTCCCTACCCTCAGAGTCGCCCGCCCAAAGTCACCAATTCACCCGAAATGCTACGCCCCTCTGCTCCATTCAGCGACGCTGGGCGACATTCACTCGTTACGCCGGTATTACAGCAGGCCCTCTTGAATAAGAAGATGAACGTCCCGGTTGCTGCTCCCATTCTGGATTCGATCAAATCACTACCTCCGCTTATACCTCATGACGAGAACACTCGCAAGCCGGAGTTGACCCAGGACAACAAACGCGGAATAACCAGACCGAGGGTGGCCTCAAACGCAAGGAGAACTGCACTAGGTTGGACCAAGAGGAGTACGGGCCCCAAGGGTTCCACTGAGCCTGCAAATATCACTGGTGGTAAACTGAGCACCGGAGCAAGCACCATGTCAACAGACCAGAAAGAGAATGTGGTTGGGATGGGAAATATCATAACGTGAGTCTATCATCCATCTGAGTGCTCAATACGATACTGACGCCAGTGTAGGCCTGGAGATAACCTGAGGTTTAGTCGACCCAGACCTAAGGGACGACCTACACCTGCTTCAACCACCAGGAAAGTTCAACGACCTATTCGAGTCTGACCCGACTACGATCCACCAAGACCCAGGTCGTTATGATTACAACGCCATTATGCTCCCTTGATTCAATGCTCCAGAAGCACTCTATGCTATGACTTCTCTGTATCTGCTCCCTATGCTTCCCGACATCTGTTTTTTGCTCAACAGCTCCGCATATCTCGCAAGACACGGGCCTCCTCTCGCCTCTTTCGCTCTCGACATTGAATGTCCACCTTTTTTTACGATTTTCATGATCTTGATGATTGCTTTATACGCTTGCAATGACTGATAATGTAATTCTGATGAAACCCAGCTCCGTTTGTTCTCGTTTATTCTTTTCTCTTAAATATCCCCCATCCATGCTCTGTGTCTTGCTTTCTTACTGCGTGCTGTCTACAATTTCTTGCCTGTACATAATGTCTAGTCTCTTTGCTCTCGTCACTCGGCGTCGCGCAATTCTAGGATGTTCTTTCCTACCTTCGCTGTCTTGCTCACTATTTACGCCGAGTTTATGTCATCTCCTGTGTATCTACTTGCTTTGTTACGACCAGAAATCTCGTTATCAATTCATTGTCATATACCCTTAACTACCCGTAAGATCGTAGGAAGTGCAACTGCTCGGCCAGCCAGACCAGCCCTACAGCACGTCTTGATTGAGATAAGTCATCAATCGGAACCCTGCTGGGACAGCAAATACAACGCCCCACTCGTATCAACTCTATGCTCGCAGCGCTCACGACCCCATCGGACCCAAGCCTACGAGCTACTACAAGTAGTCTCCCGAACCTCCATGACTCGCGAGCCGCCACTATATATGCGCTACCCATCATGCCTGTGTACCACTACGTATCCTTACATAAGTTACTCAGATACCTTCCATTCTATCAACTTCGGCGCTACCAAGCAAACCCCATCAATGGACAAGGGACAGCAAGGGACATAGTATTCACTAAATTTAACTCCAGGCTTGAACGATAGTCGTTCCTGCGAACCGCCGGCTTATGTAGAAGTACCTACGTATGCGCTTAATCCCGTCACCGCCTCAACGACCTGGGCGCGGATCTTCTAATCGGAAGGACCCTGGAACGCTCAGCTGGTTCGAAGACGTGAGGGTCTGGCGACTTCGAGCCAGATTTCATCGTTGAATACGAAAAAGGTCTCAGGAAGGCCAGTATTTCTTTATAGCTCATCAGATGAGATCTAATCCTGTGTGCGAATTCTGGTGTTTGAAACAATGGTCGTGTGCGTGAGATGCTTTGAACGTCGCAGAAACGGAACCAGAAATGGAACTCTAATCGTTTTCAACCACCGCGTCTGCCCTTTGAAAAGGATTCCGACTCGGCCTTAGTCTCCCTCCGTGCCCGCTGGCCACGTTCGAAGGGCTGAATGTCATTGCAACGATCAATAATCTGTAACCTTACCATCGAAACAAAACCAGACCAAGGATGATGTCCCCAATATCGAGCACCAGCAGGAGAACGCTCTGAGCCTTGAATACAACACGTACTGCTATTGTGGCACAGAAGTTATGAGTTGGGTCCTCTCACGATACCAAATGCTACTAGTTTTGCAGGGCCTCACAATCAACTTTGGTTGTTGCGCCGTGGTATGGGACCCGTTCTTGGCTTTCATTACCTGCGTAGGCTTTGGCAGCGAGAGAAGGTGACATAAAAGAACTTGAAGGGGGGGAGCTGCATGGTGGCACCATGAAAATGTCAAACTTCATCGTCGGAGATCATCATGACGAACCTCACGAGTCACCATACATTACTTACCTCTGATCATATTCTCGTCATATCTGGCAGTTTTCTACTTGTTCCCACCTATCCCGCCGGCGTGACATAGCCCTAACGTTGATAGATGAGTTCTAGATTATGCATGCAAGTGATAAAGATGCGAATGGCCCCAGCTGGATTTAGAAAATTTACGCCTGAATGGGCACTCCATGTGGCTACATCAGTTCTGGCCACTATGCAGCCTTCGGCTGTGTGCTTATCGAAAGGGATTCTCTCAGCTCTACCACCTATCAACGTGCCTGCAATCCAGATACGAGGGCAGGGTTATGGCGCAATATATGTCGAAAAGGTTTCATGTCTCAAAGTCAATTCCCTTACAGGGCATTCTTTCGATGACCTGTCTTGGGATCCATACTCGAGAACCTGATATTTGTGGTAATCCATCAACCCCAAATGTCTGAATGCCCGCAAGTCGTGATGAAAGGATCTCGGCGGTGCAACGCGTATCTAACAGTAACAGATGGGTGTCATTTCCCTACTGGAGCCACCGTAGATAGTCTCCGGACACGCAAATAGGACGGACTTGGTCTTCTTCCCGAGCACGTCAGGTAGGGTCAGTCAATTACAGATGAGGGTCCCTCTAAGCGAAGATATGCTTTCTGATGACTCTGCTTCTCGAAATCCCTGACCGCAGCTCAACGTCAGGCTGAATGTGATTTATGATGGCGAAGCTACGTTTTGTTTTGTGTTTGACCTGACCTGAGAAGACACGGGGAAGGCCGAGCTGCCATTTGACTCCGGATTCAGGATTGAATAATTTTCATCATCATGACGAATTCAAACAGATAAGCAAACATTCTCATTCCAGTGTTTCTATTGCGACAAGCGTAGATCAGAAGAAATTATAGAAGGAGACAGTTGAATCCTTAGGCACCCGATCACTGGAATTGGGGGTCGAGCTCGTTGTACATCGGGCAGAGGTCCTTCCAATCCTGAGGCGTAATCTGGGATTGTGGACCGCTGACATTGTCCTTAGGGGCCTCGGCAAAGACGATAGCGAGACCAGCTTCGAGATGCCAATCGATGTGACTAAAGACTTGGTCAGTATCTTCATGGGGTGCGGCATGAATCCTAAGGCATACCAGTGCAAGAACCAAGCTCCTGGGTTATCGGTAACTGAATGTGATCCATCAGCATCGACGGGGGTACTCAATTAAGAAAGGCTCACAGAATCGGAATGTAGTGTTGCCTCCGTTAATCGGATAGACATCACGACGGAGCGGGCTTGGGTCCAATGATAAGTATCGAGCGTCGGCTTGGAGTTATCATTACTATACCACTCACTTTGCGAAATTGAAGACATTGTCGTTGGATGGCAATACGACATCGAACGCGTGACCGTGCACTGTAGGAGTAACGCTGTGAGCGTGGAGACATAGGCAGCCCTGAATGGAGTGACGCACGATGGAATGGGTGAGCGCCTGTACCGGGTATATTGACCTCGATTAATGCATTTCTGGGAACGACGAATACTTGCTCCGAGGGAAGAAGATCCTGAGGCTTCTTGGCACCACTCAATATTTGAAGTAGTACTGGGATGGAAGGCGAAATATAAGAGATTCCATTGATATCAAAGAAGGGTGGGTTCGGCTAAGGCGAAATGAGTAACGTTCATACTGTTGATAAGTCCTCTTACCTGGGCAATGTTGAGAGTAATGTGCACGTCGGGCGGGCCATCACCGAGCTACGGGGCAGGGATCAGACATTTATACTTTTAAAGAACAGTGGGTAATATACTTTGCCTGGATTTTCTTGGGCAATCGGCTGTAAGTGGGTGAGCATTTAGCGATTTAATATTCGCATTGGTGCACTCACGTGCATCTCTTGATCAAGGAGCTTGTGGCCAGCAACATTGGTCGTGGTGGGTTCGGCATTCGCAGCGCCCTTGTAGCGCAAGATGGCAAGAGCAAGACTAGGGTTGACTGAAATAAAGTCAGCAGGGCGGGCAGCGGGCCAAAAGGTCACTTCGACTCACAGTTAGGATTGCCTGCTGGGCTACCACCAGTTGGGGGAGCTCGGATCCAGTAGTTACCGACGGGCTGGTTAGCATTGAGGACGACCGAAACACGTTGGGCGGCATAGATATCGACGTTTTGGACTTCGACGGGGTCATGCTCGATACCATCAGCCTCGATGAATGTCATGTTGTGGCCATCGACAGAGAAAGTGAAGAACGGTCTGCAGGAGATCGCAAAAACACGGAACCTGTATCGCTTTCCCTGTTCGACATTAACGATGGCATATGGGACTGAAATTCTGGTTAACCAAGTCCCGATGGACTGAAATCATTCTCAACTCACCAAGAGGCCCCCCATTATAGCGGCCCACCCCATTAATGAGGCCGGAATCCGGGATACTTTACGGAAATCAGTCTCAGAATATCTTGACGAGACAGTGAAGAAACTCACGGTACGGTGCCAGTGGAGAAGAATGTGTCGGTACCGGCTGGCGCAAGAGTATGATACCAATCAGACAAAGTGATAACTGTGTCCTCATTGTCGACATCATAGAGGTCCTTCATTGGGTCATCGGGATCTGTATCCATGTGTTGGCGAAAACATCCAAGATACAAAATATTGTTACCCACCGTAGATGACAATGACGCCGCGCAGACCATCGCAATATTGCGTAGACAAGTGAGAATGGTACCAAAAGCTGTGAGGAGTGTGAGTTCCACGCATGGACACGATGAGGACAACTGGCACTAACTTTCCAGTCTGACCCGCGGTGCTAAAATCATACACGAAAGTCGTGTTCGGGGGAATCGGGCACTGGTTCACAAATGAGGGTCCATCCATATCAGAGGTCCTAGCTTGGAAGAATCCGTGCCAGTGCTGTGTAGACGTGAGCATGTACTTTCTGCCGATAAATGGAAGACTTACGATTGAAGTGCTGCGCCTCATGGTCGTACTGCTCAG
The DNA here is from genome assembly GCA_015584085.1 of Macrolepiota fuliginosa MF-IS2. Taxonomy (NCBI): domain Eukaryota; kingdom Fungi; phylum Basidiomycota; class Agaricomycetes; order Agaricales; family Agaricaceae; genus Macrolepiota; species Macrolepiota fuliginosa. The sequence continues at coordinate 32,941 of MU151125.1, read as the reverse complement.
CTGGTTGTTCGTCGGAATCACAAGGCGATCTCCCTTGCTGGCCGTGATCAGTGGACCAGGATATTCTCCGTTGATAAGAACAGCACTATAAGACATTGTATCGGTCCTCTTTCCTCCTTGAAACAAAAGAAAGGGTCCTCGTACTCTCGTTCGAAGCCATCCGGGGACACTTTTCCGTTGACGACATTGAACTCCACAGTTCGGGTGTCAGCAAGCACGCACTGTAGGCACGCCGCAAGGAAAACAAGAGCGGAGGAAAGCCTCATTGTGATACTAGTCAGGTAGGCTGGGTGATTGAGTCCAGGACTTGAGGTCTTTTTAACGGTGCAAGCGCATGCTATTTTTGTCTCGAGTTTTACGCGCGATGCGCAAGAGTTCCGTGGATCACCTATGAGGGAATTTGGAAGAAGCAGTAGCTGGTTGAGAATGCATTGGAAACCACTCTTCAGCAAGGAATTTTGAATGTAACTGATATCGCCGAGCAGTTTGCACCATCGCAATGACCTTGTGCACAATGTTCGTTATTGAACTTCACACTGTAGCATTATTGACATGCTGGCCCACACATCACCGGTCGCACACTTTCTCCGTTGAGGTGTTACTGTGATGGATCAAAGGTTTGTGGTCGGTATGTGGTGAAAATTCGTTGCTTGCTACTGGTCATACGTCACAAACTCACACGCCTTCATTCAGTCTTGGCAGGGCACCCCTTGGGCATCCCCGAGGTGTGATAAAAAGCCAAGCCAAGGAAATAGTCATCCGCGTCCAATGAAATGGACTGCATAAACCAGATATGTTGTAAAGCCCCCCAAGAGCTGCTTAGATATTGGTTAGGGCGAACCGTTAGGAATCAGCAGCTCGTCAGACTTGGCATTGACATGATGCCACCTTTCTGGGATCGAGGAAGAAGTAAGATGGTTCCGAACACTCTAGATAATCCAGCATGAGTTTCCGTTTGCGCGATCAAGGAGTTAGTTTCCTTTTACAAAGTCAAGTCTAATTACTCCGCTGTTCGAACTATTTGTCTCGAGGGCACTCACACCATCAAGTCTAACACTAGCACACAGTGGGATAAGAATTTCGGGCGTAACCTATCTGCTTCTCATGCACAACGTAAAAGTCCGAGAGTACTCTCAGACTGGACCTATCTGTAACAGGACATTCGTCAGTTATTTTTGCTCTTCTATGAGTGGGAAAACTAAAATGGGCTTCTGGGGTTTCAGGTCCGAGAGTCGCGTTGCCATCATTCAAGAATATATTGGTGTTAGTTCTCAGGTATTTACTCGCTTTGAACCCCGGAGAGCTCAAGTTGTTACTGTATAGTTTCGACCTCACACGAGGTGGAGCCATCAATTGTCGGATGAGAAAACTTGGCATGGTGAAGGTCAAAAATACGATTTGTGTTGCATAGCTGCCACGTGTGTCTGCACATTATATAGTCTCGTCAACTAACTAGAACCACGGAATACGCATAATGACCGCTATCACATGATCTTTTGTGAAATATTCAGGGTTCATCAGAACATCTATCATTGATTCCCTTTTGGTGATGTCTGGGCCAGATTCTCAGGAGGCAGACAGTCTTGCTGTATGAGTAAGGGTGATCAACTCCTATAACTCGGATATGGTGTAGTGGCTAACATTATCGCCTCTCACGCGATAGCCCGGGGTTCGATTCCCCGTATCCGAATTTATTTTCGTTTTGACCAAGTCCATTTTTAACATACATATTGCATTTGCTGACTGTTTCCGGTTCTCAGGTCGATACATTTTAGTGGCCTCAACAACACCAAACTTGATTTTTAAAAAAAAGAAAAACAACACCAAACTTCATTGACAAGTATTCTGTTATACACCAGGTTGAAACGATGAATTTACGACCAAAGCGCAACACCTGATCATCGTTGCGACCCTCTCACTTCTCCCGCCGTTACTTCCAGGTTGTCGTGACCGTCTGCGTTCCGGAAGATATAGTCGTGGCTTGTCTGTTCGGATCTGACTCCCAAACGATCTGTATTATGACGTTTTATGAACTGTGGTCAATTGTTCCACGATCGTAGGCTGAGCTTACAGTTCCATCCGATTCCTTTCTGATGAACTTGTACTCAAATGACGTGCCGGCAGGAATGTTGACAGTGACCGTCCACACAGGATAACTTGCAGATGACATTGCAATCTAAATGTATAGCAGCCTCATCAGTACACCCGCCTTATCAAACCGGATGGTTCACGAACCGCCGAATTAGGATCCCAAGTCCCGAGCTGAGAAATGCTGCCGACGAGGAAGATATTCTCTCCAAGTGTCGTTTCGGCCGTCTCTGCAAAAGTGACAGAAATACTGCCTCCACTACTGCCGCCCCCAGCACCCCCGCTTCCGCTGCCTTTCGCTCCGGTGTGAATCGCAAGGGCATCCCTAGCCTTGATAGTTGCGGTAAACGTTCCGCCCGAAACGGTGAACCTATACAATAAGGGCAGAATGAGATGTGCTACTCAGCGTCACGTGTCCCATACGAATCGCTAGAATCTGTGATATCGAACTCACGAAAGGCCAGTGCATGTCCCACCGCTGTTCTTCCCAGTGATAACATCACAATACGATCCATCGGGAAGGGACGTCGTGAACGTCGAACTCCACGCCGAATCCACGTTATTGATTACAATAAATCCAAGCGCCCCTCGACCAAAAGCAATTTGTTGCGATTGTGGTGAGACCCAGTTGGTCACTGCTGCGGTGCCGACCGTATTGTGGAACGAAACCATGCCGGTGATAGCCACGAAGCGGTGTTGGCAGAGCCAACCATTTGCGCCCCCTGTGGTGCTGCAGGTTCCTGCGCCTAGGGAAGTGAACGGACATATTGGGAGGGTCACTTTACGGTCAGTGGAAGAAAAATACCGTTGTTGGGGGCCCCAGCATCATTATCAGGTATGGTATAACTCGAAATAATCGTAGGTGTTCCGTAAGAATGTGCCAAAGAGAAAAGCGTTGCTAAGATGTAGGTATTTGACGGAGAGTCGTATCTGAGTGAACCGCCATTCTATGAACAAAGTCTCAGCATTAGGAGCGTGTCTGGAATATAAACAGAGAACGTACACGTTCAGTATCGTGATTCGCGACGAATACGTTAGCTTGGCTCCCGGAGACCCAGCCCCTGTTATCCAGGCTCTGAAGGCTGGAGACTCCTCCGCCTGAGAATGCGTCTCTCAATGCAGTGGTGTAACGAAATCTGTCAATCATGCGCATGAGCTTGAGGCCGAGGTGTGATTAAAGAGGAGACAGACTCTTGGACATCGCCGTTTCCAACGTACTCTGAGGGTTGGATGGGTTCTCCAGCGCCAAATATGACCTCTTGTGTGATGTATGGTTTCTTCGACAACCTGCCCAGGATGTTCGCAATATCGCCAGCAGGCATGTCTGTGGGACTTATTCCATGCATCCTAGAAACAGAGGTGGAAATTGTACGTACGCTTAGCCGCGTCTAGCCGGAACCCATCAACACCAAGTGATAAAAGATCGTTCCCATACTCCGCAAGTCGTCCTCTGACGTACTCTGTATCTGTGGCAAGACTTCACGGCGTAAGAAAAATATTAGCAAAATCTAATCCTCCTATGCGGTTAACCAGATGGATGGGCTCACTCAGCAAGGTTAACAAGCTCACAGGTTTGCACCTCCACTCTGTTATCATAATTTACAATATCATCGCCGGGCTCAAGGCCACAGTGATGGAAATCCTGATTCTGGTAGATTCCCGGATAAACGTAGTGGGTGAAGGTGCTTCCGGCTACGCCTGAGCCTGAATCAGAGCCGGCCATGTGATTCCAGAGAGTGTCTGTATAAATAGTACGTCGTTAGGTCTGATAGGCTTCTCATAGGGGTAGGTGGGACAAACCCGATATGACGCCTACGCCGGCGCTGTGGCATGCGTTCACCATGCTGAGAAAGAGCGCATAGTTCAGGATGTGAAGGGAGAGGAGGCGGTGAAAACGGGACGGACCTTTGAAATTGGGAGCGGTTTCCGCGTTTAGAGGTGAGAGTATACGAAACGGGTTGGTAGTCCGTCCACCATTGCGGTCCTGTGACGTGTTCCTGTGGCGGACTCACTGTACCATCCCAGAGTCAATGGCGATTTCTAGGGAAACAAGCGTTTAAGAGATACTTCTTACCTTGAACGAAACCGTACCCATTAGGCCCGATGAAGTTTGTACATTCAGCCGCAACAGAGTCCCAGCTCCATTCGAACATCTGTATGATGACGGTTTTTGAGCCGCTGGGAGTCCTCTTGTTGAGGGTCACATTCGAAGGTGCACGGGCGGCAAGCACAAAGGAGACGGAGGAGAGAAGCGTCAACCACTTCATCCTGGACAAGTTTGTTGGACGGAGGGGTGGGTACGAGGCAGGTGCGTTGACATTTGTAACGGACAGGATGGATTATATGTCATTCATCGCGCCTCGCAACGAGAAAAACTCCTCTGAAGCGCTAATGCAAGAATATCGAGGAAAATGACGCCTAATCAAGTAGTCGACTCGCATGCAACCAGTGCTCAAGGTGGATGGAGGTAGCTTCTCTTCCGACGCATGACCGCAGATGTTAAGTCCCCTAAAATATGCAAGAGCATCATTACTGTTGAACGTGGGTTGAGATCACGACTGGCCACGCGGGTAAAGTGTAACATGACACTCACCCGCGAGATAACAGATCTAATCCACATAACATACTGACACCATGCATGTACGGGCTGGTAAGGAAACATGGCCGTGGAGCCTTAGATTAGCAACCAATTCCCAATGTCGCTTGGCGACCGCATAGTGTTTGAACTTCGAGGGCCTTGTTCTTCCGGTCCGACCTGATGTGCGGTTGGCGTCACACATCGACGAAAACACATGAAGACACATACCTTAATTAGGCGACCGCTGAAAGCTAGAAGATTGGCAATCAGGCATTACGTTTGCAATGTGAGAGTTTCGAGAATCCGCGGGGGACCAGGGAATCCAGTACTGAATGCTATATGAGCTAGGCAGCCAAAATGGAAGAGAAGATTGTGAAGATTCACGGACAACTAGCGGTGTTCAATGGGGTGGGGCCAGTGGGGGTGTTCGTTGGGCAAATGGCTGATGGTTTCAACGGCCGCACGTCAGTCGTGGAGCTAGTTCCGTGCGAGAAACCTCAAAGGATTGCGTCTATAACTTCTTTGTGACACGGAAGGCCGAGAACACCGAGCAGATTTTTAGGTCGCGGAAGAAGGAAGGAGCCTCGTGAACGTCTGAATTAGCAAGCGCCCCCCGATCAAACATGACCAAGCACGTGGCCCTCCAGAACTTGATTCAAACAAGATGTCTCCAGTAAGCATGTATAGTCAATCCGTTCAAACCCGTACACCATCAGCTTAACGACTATCTCAACGACTATGCTTGGATCAATGTCTTCCAGCTTAGGCCCAGACACCACATGCTATCGACCCTGCCCAAGGTTGCTCCTCGCGCTCGGCTCATCTCGCAACAGAGACGATTGGCTAGTCTTGCACATAGACACCTGTGATCTTATCCGTGTACACATCCACTCTTTTCTTTCATGCGGGTGTTCCACTTAACGAGACCAAGCCTACCAGTCAACAGAGACCATACTTCTCGTTAAGGTGACAAAGTAATTCGAGCAAAAGATAGCTAAACACTGAACTGTGCTGGCCTGTAAAGAATTATTGAGATATTTGGCATGTTCACTTCCTCTGGCACAAGCACGATGTTTATAACATTCTACCTCCTGAAGGGGGTATCGCTACGCCTCGCAGGTTGGATGGATGGAAAGGCGGTGACAAAAGGCGAAATGCCCTGGACAATACCCCACTCTTAGGTGACTCCCATAGACATCGCCTATGCCACCTGCGTCTCCCAACCTTGTGGGTGATGTTGTACCACACCGCACGTCCGTGATAAGGTGTATATCCCAACAGGCAATACTAATTGACTACCAAAGTTCGACTGAACTGAGGCGCTCGCTTTCCCTACACAACATTTAGTCCGAAGGTAATGGTATCCCGAACCTCTGCGGCCTAAAACGCAATATGACTTGTTAACACATGAACCATGATGTGGATGCAGCAGCACTACTAAGAGCTCGGATTAAGGAAAAACAATTCGATATATTCTTGCAGATGTCATGTCTGATGCCCATCTATGGAAAAAACGCAAAACCTGCTATGGGGTGCACATTATTTACCGAAGTTTGCGAGCCTTTTCGCCGACTCCCAGATAAAAATATCCACCACCACTTGCTTTAACGAGCTTGGTAGCCAATTTTCAGCCAAAATTATCCAACATTCATGTGATCATTCATAAGTGGTTGACGTCCCACTCCTAGCACCACACAGCCTCCTCTGTACCCATCTTCGATGTCCAACCTGAACGAGGTGATTATGAGCCCACTTGCAGAGCTCCTCAAACAAACAAAGGAGTACAAGTCTACTGTCAATGCACTCATGTGCGACAGCATCTCCGAGTATGTTCCTACCCTTCTGGCTCAATCGGCGCCTAGTTGACAACTTAACTTGAGATGCGTTCGCGGACTAAGTGGACTGGGCTCTGACGATAAAATATTCCCAGAGCTGGTATCAGCGCTCAAGCACTTCCTCGAGTGTTTCTTCCGCTTTGAAGAAGCATCATTCCAAATCGCATCAAGATCTCTTGATCTGGTATCGACTTGGGACCGCGATGGGGCCATATGTACCGGTCCTTCTATCGACCACATCCTGACGGCCATCGAGGATGCTATCATCACCTGTGGACAAATGCGCCTCGCAGATTCAAAGGTATCGTTTATTCATAGCTGGCCGCTGGATTCCCAGTAACGCCGGTATATGTAGGCAATTGAAAAATGTCTGGAAGTCCCAGTGGAGATGGTGGAAGGGATGTCATACTTCAGCCCAGGCAGTGCTGAGCTTTGTATGTTACTTCGTTTTTGGATTATGGTACTGAGATTAACAACAAAAAATGTTCCTGCAGCTCTTTTCATACCTTACAATACTTCACTTCCTGGGAGGAGAGCCTTGCCAATAGAGGAGCGCCTCTCTGAACTGAAGAAGTCGTGGACCTCCCTCAACGCCGGCCTTGCCACAGAAAATGCCAGCCTCTTAGACCCAAAAATACTTAAGAGCATCATCGATGAATACTGTGGGCAAATTGCACATGTGCGTATGGACAATATGCTCAATGTCTTCATGCTGAGAGTTCATCCTTCTGTTTTGCACGTAGATTGGGATTTACGCGACCAGTTTCAAGGGCTTAATACCCACTTCTGAGATCTTTGACCACGAGTTCCTCACAAATATTAATCAGCAAGAAGCTGTGGAAGCCATCTCCGTTGGCCACCAAGATAAGATACAGATTGTTATGGCATATCTCAAGGATTATCGCCTAGACGGTGAGGCCTTGGAACAACTCTTCAATCCCACCGTACTCGGCGCTGTGGGATATCTGACTTCACCATCACACCCGTACGTGCCCGTCCTCCTCAAGGTTGAAACTACAGAGATTGAGTCTAGTCACTAAAGGATAACCGATTCTTTTCAAAAACTTGGATTGTTATACGTCCAAGCGCTCAATTATTTCTATGACGCTGTGGCTTCGTTCGTCAAAGTGGAGCTTTGGTTTGCTGATGTCTATTCGCGCACTGGCATCCCGTTCATTCAGGAATTTCCGACGGTAGTCCAGCATCTGTTAGACTGTCATAAATCGATTGGCAACGCATTTGATCATGCAAAGGACGACTTAGTCGAGGCGCGAAGACAAGCAACTGAGGTATGTCTTATGCCTACTAGCTGAACTTGAATGTAACACAGTAAGCTCATCGGTCACCTGTCTTCCGTAAACAGCTGTCAGCGACCATAAGCGACCATGGGGCTGTTATTTGGTTTTCAGATGCCGGAAATATCCCTGGTAATGCTCCTCTCGATCACATTTGACTCGAATTATTGACCTCTCTCAACGTGAACCTTCCCACAGACTCCCTCCGTTGTGGAAAATGCTTCCTGTCTAATATCATTAACCACATTGAAGAGATCGAGCGCAGGCTCCTCCACCATCAGCCATGGACATGTGGTAGAGCAGGTCAATGTGTTTCCTTCCGTTCAGAGTCGAGTTGGAGATGCACTCCCCGCAAAAATGACGTTCCACACCGCTCATTTATCACAGTCCTCGTGGAGGTGTTCCGCGATTCAACACAGGAATGGATAAAATCTCGTCTTGAAACCTTTCAAAGCCGTATGTCCCCCTTATATTCACAGTATGCAGAAGGGAGAGGGATTGTGTACAACATCATCCCGACACATACCGTCCAACTTGCAATTGAAATGCTTCCTGAAGAAGCACACACTTTGCGATGGGAAGATGGTACGCCATGGATTGAAAAGGTTCCGCGGTCTCCAGGACCAGGAGAACCAGGCCAGACAGGATTCCAAGACCTAGAAGAACTTGGAGGGCGGGGCATTTTCGTCATTTTCCCATCGCTCCAGGTACTACATCTCCTTCGCCACGAAATCAATCTCATTTCGCTTCCTGATACGTGGACCATTGGGAAACCCTCTCAAGCAGACAATCTTATACCATTCGTTGAAATCATTTCGAATCCGCTTGGACAGCCGATGGAATGCTCCATGTCGGTCAGGTCCCCATTTTCCTGGAAGCCATGCACTAGCAGGGAACAAAAGAACTTTGCTTCAAAAAGCGCGATTTTGAAGAAGCTTCACTCCAGCGGTAGTGGTGCTGCTCCACAGGGCCCCCCACCTGTGGCAACTACGACCAAGCGGGGCAATGTCGCAGACAAAATGTCTTCTAAATCACTCCAAGGAGATTGGACATTCTGATTGACGGCGGCATCATGACGCGCTTGTAGGTAAGTGCTGCCTTGTGACGACGGGACCAGTCAATTAACTTCAGCCCGTCTCTTGGGTCTTTCGACATTTCTGGTAGTGTTGCTCTTTAGCATTAAATATTACCCATATCCGTGTTGTATTGTCGTTATAACAACTGAGTGATAGGTTCTGGAAGGCTTGTTCCGAGGTGAGTGATATTCGATGGTCAATAACATCGAGCCAGTTACACAAAGGGCCCGGGAGTGCGAAACAGTCTTTCCATCAAACGCCAACTAGCCACGTGCCCCGGTGTGAATAACATCGAGTTGAACTTGACCTCCACCAGCCATGTTCAGACTTAACATCCAGAGAGTGACTAGCAAAACCTCAAGGCTCGTCTCTACCACCACAAAAACCACAGTAATTCCCCATTTATTTACCCTATATTCACCAAGTTGACTGATCAAAGGCCTTCCGCCCCACCCGCAGTCTAACCTCATACACCACAATGCGTACAACACCCAAGCCTCAAATGAATCTCATCCAGCGCGACAAGACCGGAATCTCACACATTCGCCACTACACGACTAACAACAACGACAATGCCCTGAGCGAACCCATCTCTGAAAGCAAGAGCTCGAAACCACCCGAAGGCCCAAAAGACGACATCGAGTTTCTCGAGCCCGTTTCTAAGGCTCCATGGCTCACGTCAACGTCGCCAGACCATGAAGACTGGCTTCGGTGCGCTTATTCGCTCTTGTTTCATATAATTTTGCACCTTGGCTGACCTCTGAGTAATAACTTTCACTACAATATCGTTGTGTCATTTCGCTAATGCGTTTGTTATTTGATCATTTTTATTTATTTATGCCTTTGACTTTGCACCTGTCCCGGTTGGGTCCGAAATTGGGCGTGCCAAACATGGGATTACATTTCTTACGAAGACGATTTCGAGCGATATTTCTTCTATCCCACAATCATCTGAACTGCGCGCCCAGCATACGCAGATATTTGTGCTTACGGATGCGTTGGTGCCGTTGTGTGATGTGCCTTTTCCAAGTGTAGGAGAGAAAGGATGCAGAGAAGGCTAGTGGAGAGCAGAAGCAATATTGGTATGACAATCTGTTATTTATCTACTTCACAACATAAAGTACTGTTCTTATCTTTCAATCCCGCTCGCACAAGAAGAAATTGACTCCGGCCACCTTGGGCCCGTATTCCTTAGCAAATTTCAACGCATTCCAGCTGCTTCGTTCCTCCAACGTAGTCCCATATTCAGAAGCGCGACAAAAATTAAAAAAAACAAACGCACCACCCAATGCCTCTACTGTCTATACTTGGGCTCGGCTCCACCGGCGCATCCAGATCAGTCATAACCAGCGTATACCGCATATCATCAACGCTCCCGGATGCACTTAGCTTAGAGGTACGACAAGGGATTTTATATGCACGTCCCACTCAGAGGGAACTCTAGGGAGGGGAATGGAATTCCCGATGTGGGTGGAGGCGTTGAAAGGGGTCCGGGTTATGGTGAGGAGGACTGGATTTGAAGGTATCGAGGGCGTTGGAAAGGATGTCGGGGATAAGGGAGTGAGCTTTGAGGGCTTTGAGGACCTCAGATGAGATGCTCATACTTGCTTGTAGTTGGGATGGGTTGGGGAGGTGATCGGTGCCCGCTTGATGGCACCGAACTTCCCTCGAGCTTCTTGGGATCCAACTCTCGTGGTATTTTTCGTCATCGAAAGAGCATAGACGATGGACGATTCTTATGGTTATGGTCATATCGAGGTCAAAATGACATCTTATCTTTGGAACTTGTTGAATACAAGATATTCAAGAAATGTGTTGCTCGAGACTCGATATGCTCTTTCTTACCGTTATTTCTATGAATATGGAACCTGCTTCAATGGTATGTGCCTAGGGTTTGTTCACGATGCGCAACAGGCGGACACACCCAACACCCCCTGACATGATTTTTTCTAGTTTTCCTTGGTCTAGATTGGTCGCCCACTAGTGTCTACAGCATTCAGTATCGATATTCAATTCCCTCTTTGATAGAGAGGGTACCGATTGTCAAAATGTCGCACGTACTAACCATGGCTGTCGTTGATGATTGTCTAGGTGACAGGCTAGTGGCCTGCGGCTGAGAAACTGAAGGAGTTTCACTTTCACAATACTGAGTGATGGTGTGTGTATAATTAGGCCAGAATACAAACGCTTACTCCGGTGGGCAGTGATAGTATATCAGTCCTGACGACGATCAAACGATGGTTGTCTTGGCCCGGTGATGCGCCGAGAGACCTAAGGCGGCGACCGAAAGCAAAGTGCCCTGGATAATACCTCGCCCGTAGCTGGCTCCCACAGACATTGCCTATGCCACCTACATCTCTCGGCCTTGTGGGCAATATTACACCACACCACACGTCCGTGACAAGATGCATACCTCAAGAGGCAATACTAATTGCCGCCAAAGTTCGACTGAACTAAGACGCTCGCTATCATTACACAACATCTGGTCCCAGGTGATGGTATCCCGAACCTTCACAGCCTCGAGCACCGCCTGAGTCACAAGGTTGGAGCCGCATGTTGGCTTCTACCCGGCAATCGAAGACAGGACTATTCCCGAGCCCCCTGGGTTGGAGATCCTATTGCTCCAGGCAGTTTCTGCCGGTATCACTTTATTTTCGGTACCAGTTCTGGTTTCTGGACCAAGGAACAAGAGGAACCGGTTGTTATACATGAAACATCATATGGGCACAGCAGCACTACTAAGAGCTCTGACCAAGAAAAAGTAATTTGATGCGTTACCGCGGATGTCACTGTATCTGATGCCCACTCTGTGAAAAGATCGCAACGAAGCGTACAGCATTTGCCTAAGTTTATACACCTTCTCGCCGGCTTCACCCCTTGCTTTAACAAGCTTGTCGGCCAATTCTCAACTAAAATCACCCATAAGTAGTCAACGTCCCATCCCGGGCTCCACACAGCCTCCCTTGCACCCATCTTCGATATCTAACGAGGTGATCATGAGCCCACTTGCGGAGCTCCTCAAACAAACAACGGAGTACAAGTCGATTGTCAATGCACTCATGCGTGACAGCATCCCCAAGTATGCTCTCATTCTTCCGGCTCGATGAGGCCTAACTGACAACATAACTTGAGATGCATTGACAAACTTGTCGTAAAAGTGATACACGTGACTAGATCATGTGATACATATCACGAGGTCAGATTGTTACTCTCCTTTGGCGTTGGTAGATGGTAGATTGATGACGATGATGATGGGATGAATAGGATTTTGCAGAAACATATCAAAAGACAGATTATATCGCTTAATGGAGGGTTCCAGGTCATTGCGGATTTGAATACGTATCATGCGTTCATCTCGTCGTTGAAGGTATGGGTGTCTTTTCTTTAGTAGACGGGGGTTTTGGTACTTACTTGATGTTCTTTAGGTGCCATCCATCGCGAGTGACTTTTCGCATTTGAAAATGCTGGGACATGTGTATGTTGTCGAGGACGCGAAGGATCTGGCACAGATTGTGAGGGATGTGACGCGGTATGGTGGTGCTTACCGACCCGAGGTGAGTGTTAGAATCGTTGTGACCCATGCGCTGTGGTACTGAAATTAGTTGTGAAGGATATATACGAGTTTATTCAACGCAGGTCGGATTGGAAGAAGATTGAGAAGACGGTGGACAAGGCGATGTATAATTTGAGTTTTAAGGAGGATTGTATTGTGTGTTGATAGGTGAGTGGGTTCCGTGGGTAGTGAGCTGTACTGACCTGACGTAAGAATTAGAAATGTCCTGTAGAAGTGTGTATTTGTTTGCGCGGTAATATGATGTATATTGCGGACACATAGTCCGTTTCGAATTCTGGATAGCTTTGTTGCGGCGGGAACAGCGCGCGGCGCTCATATCTCTGATTTTCTGATAGTAGGCACTCCACGTGGACGGTGTGTTGCTGACTCGTCTTCGAACATCTGAAATTCCCCTCGTTTTGGAAATTACAAAGGAGAGTGACTTGGAACATGAAAGTACTATGTCGATCACGCCGACGGGGTGGTGGACCTGAACACTACGAGCGGGACCAAGCTTTGGGATCTAGCAGGGGGGGAAGCAACGAGATGATCAGGAGCAGGATAATAGGGATGGGCAAGGGGTAGTAAGGACGAAGGTGTAGACGATGGGCACGCCGGCCAACAGATGCGAGTCCAAGGGGTGGCGACACGCCCTTATTGGCCGTGATTATGAGAAGAATGGTTTCCCAATCCAAAAAAGTCACTCAGACGCTGCACGCCTCTCTGCCGGAATTGCCAAGGAGTCGATCCCCCCTTAGGCGACGCATTGGCCAGGGCACCCCCCTCCGGTATGATGCCGGCTTGGGATGCGGTATGCATTCTACGTTACAATTTCCGCATTTATAGATCTTAGGCCTCTACCTCCGCCCCTTCCTGCCAATGATATGGCCGCTGCCTTGGCCACCACCCAGGAACCTTTACGCCTGCTCTTGAGTGATGGTGTCATTGCTTATAGTAAAGTATTTAGCTCGTCTGCTGTCCCGTCTCCACCGAACGTCAAATTCCAAGCTTGTTTATCCGACTGCTTTTGTCAATCTTATACGAGCCATCCACGCAGACGAGGCTCTCTACCGTCTCTTCAAAGCTTCACCCATGACTGTTGCTGGTTCGCTGGAATACTCATCCACACCATCCGGTTCTATGTCTTTTGCTCTTGTACTGGTGGCCCCGTTGCTCAGGCGTCTGAAACAGCCAGTCTCCGTGCAGGTATCCTGTGATACCGGCTTGGTTGAATATGTTGATATCGGCGGTCGGTTTCCCGGGACCTTCAAAAGGGTGTCCCGAGTGATCAACGCACCGGCGAACTCTACATTGGCGAACATGGTTGGTTTGTGAGAGGAGTCGAACCTCCCCTTATATGATATCTCGGTATGTATTCATAGTCGTTATATTGTGTGATGCTAGCTTCAATAGATCAACCCACTTCGACGCAGGGTTCTTAATTTCACTGGGTGATTTTCTGAGAGTTATATTACACTAATATTAGCGAGGTAGAACATACAGCCAATTATCACATGCACCCAAAAATAATGTAAAACCAAAGAGAACATTGCATACTAGATGCATAGCGTCCCCTTTTTTTAGTTTGAACTTGTCATGACCGTTTGGAACGAGGTTCCGCTCAAAATGACTGCCCATTATTCGATTGCCCCCGGGGGGTCGCTCCATGATTCTTGCCACAGGGGGGGAGCCTCTCGTCGTGCGACTGGAGCCTAAGGTCCCGGCCTTGGCACACATCTTTCGCCCATGTGAGTCGGGATGATAGTCTGACTAGTCATATGTTATTAGCTATTGATCTTTCACCGAGAGAATGCTCTTCGTGTGACGCAAGCAAGATAGTCGACAATTCCACCCGGGAGGAGGCATTGCCACCAGTCATCTTGATGCTGCGCACATTGATAATGAGCCTACAGGCCTGCACAGGCAGAATGTCAGCTCATACTTAAGACACGGAGTAGTGACGGGAGTGAATACCATAATGGACATTATGCAGGCAACAAGGCTGAATGAAATTCAAATTAGGGCCATCATGCTGAATTACAGAGGTACCCGTCTACCTGAAGACAATGTTCCCCACTTGCTGGATGTAAAGCGAATACGGAAGTAGTGAAATAATAATACCTAGAAACAAATTATGAGTTGCTGTATCACGGTCGAGAACCAGGCTACCTCACCACTGAGGATAATAAAAACCCATAAATTATCCCGTACAACGACTCGAACGATGGGGTGTTTGGACCATCCCTCCCTCACAGCGCTACGATACTTGTAGTATGTGAGAACCCAGAGAAGAAATTGGTTGATGACAACAGTCAAGCTACCCTTGTGCCCTTGAGCATATTCGGCTCCGTACTCAAAAATGTATACGCACCTAAACCACTTTGAGTCCTCTGGTGTTTCCGTCGTGGTGCAGAACAAATTCGGCTCTAGGCCCTTCAAGGACTCCATCCCGCTCCAAATATTGAGCACCCTAGAAATTATGAACCAGACCACAAGCAGAGCACCCATCGGAGGTGTTCGGCCGTATAGTGCATACACTGTTAAAGTAGCTGTTTTTCATAATCCTGATAATAACCGAACTTACAGGGACGAACCTCTGGTCATCATAACCAGCTCCAGATTCCAGAGCAATAAATAAGTGGTATAAACTTGAAATGTGAACCAGGGTAAGCAATTCCCTTTCCGACGCAGTAGCACTGATGGTGATGAATGAATGATACCGACGCTGACACGGTCTTGTGTGTAAGTGTGCACAGGTCAGAGGGGGGAAACGACAAACATTTGTATAATTAGAGCTAGGTATCTGCTCAGGCAATAGGATGACTTGACAAAAATATCTGAGCCTCTTTTGAGACAACAAAATGTTGAGAACAAATAATGCCAAGGGTGGTAAATGAAGAACATACGACCAGATGTACTGGACCTCTTGTTCCCATGTCAAAATCTGATCATAAACAAGTACGGCGAGGCCAGCAACTGTTCTTGATCGTCACGAGAACTTCGTTGGTGCAGCAAATGTGCAACTCACCATTGCTATATTGACGAATCTGCACTACACCCATACCCGATAAACGTCGAGTGCGGCTTCAGAAATGCGACACTTGGGGAGACCTTTTGTGGGACGGAGTGACAGCTAAACTTGAAGCTTGAAGCTTGACTGCAACTCTGTAATCCGGGGGAGCGTGTCGACAGACTGCGAGTCTTCATATATATGTCCTGAGATATCTCGGTCACAGAGGTTGGCCGAGCGCTGAAGGGTCAACGAAGTTTATTTGTCACTCCCTATCGCCTATACCATAAGCTATATGGACACATTGTGGACACATGCAGACAATACCAATCGGGCTGCTCACCAGGGCTCACTGCAAAACTAATGCTCCGAGAGGTGGGGACAGGCTGGGAATCATAAGTGGGTCTGGCGCTAAGTCGCCGTCTCCGGGTAACCGGTCCGTGTTAAAATTTCCAACCCCACCCACGGCTTGTTCCCTGCCAGTTTTCTTTGTTTTTCTCCTTGAATCTATAATCAAAGCATGATCATATAGCACTGGTTATTGGTGAGGAGGAAATGACTCCAGGCATACCAGAGCAGCCAACTTCAATCTATTGAACTTTAACCCCAAATTGGTGGCATGGAAATCAGTGGAGAAAGAGAAAGCGAGGTAGCAATGTGGTGGAAGCTTAAAGCGGTAGTGTCATCAGTGCTTGAACAAATGGCACAGTTGCATGGCAACTTCCTGCCACCACTCCTAGGCGCTTAGTGCGTTTGGAGTGTTATATGTTGAACAAAGGGGATGATGCATGTGTAGTACGTTATGATTGAGTTTCAGGTTGGTTTCGGGTTGAACTTATGTATGTAACACCCACCTATGTTAGCATGTGATACGCATACCAACATCATATTCTACTAGATAGTACCTCTTACCAACCTTATCATTGGTCACTTCCACAGCATTGTCGTAAAAGTGATACACGTGACTAGATCATGTGAGGCATATCACGAGGTCACTATCAGGTGATCCTACGTCATGGACAGAATGTTCTAGATAGATCTTACATAGATCCTTCCATTCCTTTCCATTCTATTCTAGACTATCTATTGATAGTGCACAGCATTGTATGATTCATGCATAGTCACAGCCCCTTCTAGAATTAGATATTATTATACTCTCTAGGTAGTATATAAAGGGCATGTCAATGGCTGTAATAATTATCAGATTTACATCTGGTACATTGCTCTAAGTC
>MU151125.1:0-10996 GCA_015584085.1 Macrolepiota fuliginosa MF-IS2 | reverse complement strand
TTCTTGGGGGAATGGAAATAACCCACAAATAATGCAAGGTAGTGTCATCATCAAGATGAGTTGCACAGTCAAAGTCAGCTTCAGCTTGGTTGGAAATCACTAACCTGGCAACACCTTGGAATAACAAGGTGCAAATTAGCCTCGACAAGGGGTGGGAAGTAGATTAGGATGAATGACCTCACATAGACACACTGAAGGCCAAATAAGATAGTGGGGTTGAACTTGAATGACCGAGGAGCTCTGGATAATGCCTGCTTGGAAAGGACGTGAGGTTTATGCACATTGTATATCCGAAGATAGATGTTCTTAACGATTGAGCCACTTAGTTCCGGACTTCCTCGTCTGAGCCCCCGAGGACTGAGGATGGGGCGTTTATTGTGGGATGGCCAGTTGGGATGAAACATCCTATTGTCCTGGTCAAACTTAACTGACAGATGGATCATCGATCAGGCGCTGTGAGACAGGGGCATGCAATGCCCACATCGACTTCTGCAACTCTTAGCCATGCCACACATGTAAGTACCCCTCCTGTGCATTAGATAGTCTAACCCCGCCGTCCCTAGAACCAAGATGAGTTAGAACATCGGTACGAGAGGGTACCGCGTAAGTCCCATCGGCCATACATCTCAACAAAAGGCTAAACCCGACCGCCCGCTGACACAGCATGGTTGGCATGCTTTGTGGCCTCTGTCGATGAATTGTCTTCCTCCCACAGCCCCAGGCCTTGCTCCATCTGTCGGCCAAAGATCATGAGTGTTAGGGGCTCAAATAAACGATGATACGTTTTTCAGTAACTACTTAAAAAGATAATGAGGAATTGGGATGAGTCGGAATGAAGACTGAATTAGGAGAGTATAAGTAAACAAGGATATGCCTGGAACTGTGAGTCAAAAATTCAGAATAGGACATGACATACATCAAGCTGAGGAAACTTCAAAGGTACGAATGGTGAGCGGAATACTGAATGGGAAGAAAAAATGAAGTTAACCAATGGAAAAGAAAAATATGGGCGCTCCGAAATCGTAGGAGGCGCTAGGTCGGCCTTCTATTTCACAGGAAGCTGGCCAGCGCTCTCTATAGTAGCCACAGCCACCTCAAGCGACCCTCAACCCGAGCTGGATTCGCTCACCTTCCTGCTATGAATGAACATATTCCTTCACTTAAATCTCTTTCACTCGCTCAGGATGAATTGCTTCATGACCAGGCAATTGGTGCGCATTACCCACAACCAGCAGCTGACCCATCGAAATCTCATGTAGGACACCCGATCGATCACACAGCTCTTGGTGATCGAGTGCCATTCACGTTAAGATCTCGTATGTCTGCCGTGCACACTTACCTCCACCGAATCTCTGAGGTATTTCGTCAGGAAAAATGGCCGCATTCGTGGCCACAATGTCACCAGAGCGGCAAGAAGCCTTCGAGATACAGATGGCGCAACAGCGGGCGGCGCTTCGGCTGCGAGAGAAGAGGCGAGCAAGGCAGATAGCGAACAGCGTGAGTATCTACCTCCAATAGAATAGTCTCAACCTGACGGAGGCCTTTTCTTGCTCAAAGTCGACCACGACGGCAACAACAAGACCGGTCAAATTAACACTCCTCGATCTACCACCAGAAATCCTGACGCATATTCTCCTTCACCTGCCCTTCACCTCGGTAGTGATCTGCGGGGGAATCAATCGCCATCTCCAGGTTCTCATATCTGAGTCTGCCAAACTCCAATACTACATTCATCTCGGCGTATACGGAATGGTAGACAATCCTCGCTGTGACCTGCCCATTTCTGAACGTCTGGATCGACTCCTTGAGAGAGAGCGCCGCCAGGAGAAGTTCGACTTTGACTTCAACAAGATCATTGATGTTGTTGTGGCTGAACACAGACGAAGGTATCTTTCTGCAGGGATGTTTTCCATCCTATATGAGAGTGGGGTTCTCCATCAAGTGCAGATTCCTAGTAGGGCAGACCAGGAAGTCGAGTGGAAGGAAATTCGTACAGCGTCATTCTCGATCCATTCGGGAATGCGTTCCCTTGAGCAAGACCTGCATATTCTTATCACAGCGTGAGTGATTGTACATACGGTAATATCTGATCTTGACAGCGAACTTTCACAGGCAACCACAAACCGTGTACACAAATGCGGCTAAGCCCCACACTATCCATGAAGTCCAGGTCCATGTCAACCAACTTTCGACTGGCAAGCCACATCCCGATGCTCAACGGACCATCTCCTTCAAAGTGCGCGAGGAATTTGGTAGACCACGGGCTGGGATGGGGTGTGTCGGCGACAATCTGGTGTTAGCTCTGAGAGATGATATGGAGGAACATAAGCCTGACGACCGAGTATATGCATATGATTGGAAGACTGGCGAGCGGAAGCTGGTTTGTTACGATTTGCTTCCCCTCCGCGAGATGCTTAGTCATCAACCAGGAAATCAATGCACCATTTGGCTCTTACCTTCATCCTCTTTTCCTCACTACGCATACGTTCCTTCTATCGAACGCGAACAATGGTGAACTGGAGTACTGGCGAATCCCACAAGGCCCGTCAGAGACACACACTCCCGACCAACCATTCTTTATCCTTTCCTTGCCTCCTCTTTCCCCAGGCAACATGTTCCGTCGGATCTCCCTGAATGCCGAACCTCAGCCGGCCGGTAGGTTGGAAGATGCGTCAAAGCCCTTCTACGCTGATCCACATCGCGCTATAATTGTTGCCGAAGTCACCATCCGGCCGATCGATGGGTCTCGGAGAACTGCGTTCTCATTCTTCGTCCATCGCAACTCTTTCGTGGAATGCCTGGACATATTCTCCGCATCTATCTCCTCGAGTGAACGACCAACACCTGTACCTTATGACGACTGGGGGCCATTTGTGTGTCGATGGTTCAGTGGCTTTGTGGATGGCTATTACATGGGGTCGCTCGGGGGGATGTTCGGCCAGAGATATGCCTCGCCAGCTGGGGGTATGGGTCCCCTGATTGTATTTAACTTCAACCCGATAGATGTGGCGAAAATCCTGGTTGCACAGAAAAGGCACATTTCGAAGGCGAAGACGCGGGATGAAATAAATCAAAACAGGGGTCAGGGTGAAGGGAATCAATATATTGAGGGGAATCAGGGAGAGGAATACGCAGGGAAGGGCAAGAAAATGTTATCGCAAACAAGGGTGCCTGGAATTTCGCCCGAGCCTTTTACTCAGGGACCGCAGATGAGTTCTTCGTCTTCCGAGCCGTGGCTTGAGACAAAGGTGGTCACCCGAGCTCTGGATCCATTGGACGACCCAGACCGTTGCTTCGAGGATACCGTATACTCATCTCTGCCATATACGATGCGCTCATCGCAAGACAGTTATGACTTTGCGCACTTGCTTTTAGGTGACGAGTGTATGCTTGGTATTCAGGTGAGTGAACGCTTCCCTGATGTATTTAGTTGGACTAACACTCCTGTCCCTCTGCAGACGGATGGAGATTGGAATCGGATAAAGCAGCTGCGCGTCCTCCATTACGGATAGTGCAGCGCCGGAGGACAAATACATCCTGTTCGCACCATCAATGCTGAGGAAAGGGTTCTGGTCGTATAGGGACGGGGAGGGAGGAGGGGGGGTATTATTCCTCCTTGTGTATGCGTTAAAATTGTGACCTACGGATTCCGCCTTGAAATTCCGTTGTATATACATTTACGCCGTACGCGATCGCACCAAGATACTGGTCGTCTGACGCGCACCTGTTCTTCAAGTTTGTTGTCACTGCTATAAGTAAACTAGCTACTAAGATTCAGTGAACGTATTCTAGAGTGAGATTACGCCCCTTGGTAACGGACTACGTTGATATTACATAGATGCGCCGAGTAGGCAGGGACACGCGACGCCCACACATTAATTTCTGCGGCCTTCACTACTTATCCAGGAAGGCTACAAGTGACTTCATAACCTTCTAGTGCATGGGCAAAAAAACTTGGGAATTCGCACCCAAGGGGTGCTACAGAGATATGCATTACAGAAACTACACTCGAAGCAGGGGGATCACATCACACGACGTAAGAATAAACGGAATGCAGAGATGATCCTATGATCATAAGAAACACTAACGGCGGGCCGGCGTAGGGTTTAAGCACAAAGAACTCCCGCATAGGGGGCACCGACTTGACAGGGATTTTCTCGCAAGGCAAAGTGACGAGAAGTGTTGCTGACTGATGAATACATAAGAAAACGAGAAGAAAGGAAGTACAGCGGCTTACCCATCATGCACCCGAGCAGAGGGAGCCATGGTCGGGGAGGCGCTATAGCATATATTAGAAGACGAATATCGGAAACAAGCACTGCACATACGAAGCAAGGGATTTTCGACGATAAAATTCCTCAATATCTTTCGCTTGCGCCCATCGCCTTTGTTCCCAGAGAATTCCCAAAAACCAACAAGCTCCCTCTGTCTGAAGCTCACTAAGAATTACGCGCTCGTCTGGGTGCAGCCCCACATGAACCAGAGGTTCACTATCACCATCGTCCTCGTCATCGTAATGGACATCATTCTGGTCATTGCCATCCACCCTGTAGTTAAGCAAATCCGAGATGTCGCACAAATGTCTGCTAGTCCCCTTGACGTGAATAGGCTCGAGTCCTATTGGTGGATTTATGATGAACGTAACCAGACCTTCCATGAAAGTATGCTACTTCGGGATCAATATATCCGCGCTGGATGGGTGGAGTGGGGGGACCAATGGTTGGAGGCACGATGCTGGGAAGGACGGCGGCCCTCATGACAGCTCGATATAGATATCTATGACCTGAAAGTGTCATGAGTTACGAAAGTACATTAGGATATATGGGCTGTACGGACCTCACCACCACCCAGGTAACAAATGTGGGTCCCCTATGATCAACCGATGCCAAGCCTAGAGAAAGGACGGTGGGGCCAAGACAGTGACCGGGGGGGGGGGGGGGGGGTCGTTTCGCGATCAACTACAAATAGCGTGCGAAGATTGTAACGTCAGAGGAGGAAAGCTTGGATCGCCGTCTTCCCCGGGGTCCCCGGAAGTTGATCATAATCCGCAGGTCTTGAAGTAAAAACGAAGGCATTGCAACAAGCTCCAAAATCCAAAGTCTTCTTCCGTGGCAATTTACCTTGGACTTTCTGCCAATCTCTCCATCATGAGGCTGCACGAGGATCCTTGCACAGTGAAAAGGCTCACCCCACACCCGAGATCCGGGGAAAAGGGGTGACTATTAACCTAGTGAGGACAGTACTATGTACTATTCATACTCAGGAAATAATCTCTGAAACCATCAAGATGCCAAAAACGATTGGCATGATTCTCAAGAGGTTCCAGAGAATGTGCTCCTTTTTGGTGAAGTCTTATGTACCCGCTCCGTTATTCTCAATGCTCCAAGTTTGAGCTTATCAACATGTCCCAGCACTTTCCGTCCTCCGGTTTGCAATCTCGTCGCCGTGATCTAACCACCTCCCCTCCTGGTTTTCATGTTGTCTCCTTCTCGCAGTTGCTCACTCTTTTTGTCCTTTGTTCTCCCCGCCTATCGCTGCTCTTATCTTTCGCAATCATGTCGTCACTTCCGTCGGTGGAGAACACGTATGTCCTCTGATGTCTTTATCCATAACGGGATTCATATCGTCGTAGACTGGCTGTCACATTGGTCGGCGTGATAGTAGCCGGAATGTGGGTTTATTTCACTTCTTGTTGCCACCGTCAGCCTAACGATTTTTCTCTCAGTTGTACCCCATCTGTTCGTTCTCATAGGCCAACGTATGGCTGAGGTGTCATAGCATCCGTCCTGCAAGTCTACTTGTATGACACCCACCAAACTCACTCTTGGTCTATCAAACTCCTGGTATGGTTCTTGCCTTTTAAACGACGCCAACTCTCTGAATGCACCCGAACTTGGTCGGCTTGGTTATGTTCTTTGAAACTACCCACCGAGTCCTCGTCATTCACACGGGTTCATCAACACCCCACGTGGTAACTTAACGGACACTCAGTGTAAACTGTCTAGTCTACGCCGACTTCATTTTGCATTATGGCTGGCCAGAGATGCTGAATCGATTGGTCTGGCACGCCCTCTGTTTGTTCCCTTATTACATCATGAAGTGAGATCAGCGGTGTTGAAGACGAAATAACGAGAAAGTGGTTGCGAGAGTGGTTGCGCCCGTCAACCACTAGGGCTTCAAAATCCTGAAGAGCCCGAGAGACGACGAGGGCGATTGCCCAAAAGCTTTAGAGACAGTAGCTTTTGTGAGTAAATCGATCCTCTCAATTGACTGCCTAACTACTACTATTGAGGCTTGTACTTATACTCGTACAGAGTTCTGGATCTTACAAGATAGTTTACGCTGTCACATACCCAGGTAAGTCCTACATTTCTATCCTAGCCTCTTACTGACTCTTCGGCAAAGTCTTCCAGCCGCGACCTGGTATTGGGAAATGGTGAGTATTTCCTATGCTTGTCATACCGGCGTTTGACGACTGAGACGCTGTTCGGCGCTAGTTTCACGTGCAGCCGATCTGCCGTCTCTACAATCACTCACACAGATCGTAGGAGTTGACTAGTAAATATTCCCCCGTCATTTTTGTCACGTTCTGACCTAGCCTGTCGCCCGGAGTTGGGGTACCGTTTAATGTAGGCCAAGTGAGTCGCTTGGTTGCGGACGAGTCTGATATTTCATTAGGGATTTACGGCACTTATGGTCCAGAGGTAGGCTCCTTTGCCGTGTAATGCCAGACATTCGTTGACCTCGTTCATAGCTTCCTCACTATGCGGGTCTGGAGATGTGAGTACCATTCACATTAATGATCCACGATCACTCACATTCACATTATCCAGTGAGCAATCGTAGACCATGGGTTACTGGAATTGTGGTTTGTGGCGTAGGCTCTGATCTACTCTATCACTCACGGTCTGGCGTAGGTTCTCTTGGTGGCTGGAGAGTTCGGTGGGTTTATTTGACTTGATGATCCTAGCCGTATGTTCCTAACCACCGCCACTGGTAGGTTGTGTTGTCGGTATGTTCATCATTGATATGTTCGGACTACGCCCCTGAGTATGGTTTGCGATAGCCTTCACGACCCTTGCGTGAGTTCCAGAGTAGACTTCCTTTTATGATCCTTGAACTGTTTCCTTAGTCTCCGCCTTGAGACGTACACGGAGCTCACTCATCTCAAGGTACAATAACTCGAGCTCCCTATCTTATCCCGAGCCTAATGCGCCTCATGTAGAGCCTTTCCATCGCCATGAACACTCTCGTTGCTGCTGGAGATCTCCTCATTGCTACCACTCTTTGTATTGTCCTTCACCAATCCCGAACAGGTTTCCAAAGGTACGCGTCAAGCATTTTCTACGTTGTGTAAAACTCACTTAGGCTCCGCGGACAAGTCCGATACGATGATCAAAAAGTTAGTATGTGCCTAGATTTTTGCACCTGATGCTGATGCCTGGCCCTGAGTATTTTCATACAGATTCTGTCAATACCGACCTTCTTACAAGGTTAATCAGCTCTCAATATCCTGTTATGTTACCTAACGGCCCTGTTGATAGCTTGTGTGCTGTCGCATCATAAGTCAATCATCAAGTTTGATGAGCATTTTAGTGTTCAACAGTGGGTAGATTGTCTTAGAAGGACAAACGTTCTTTTATATCATGTTCTTCTTCTGCATTGGTCGGTGTAAGCACAACATAGGCTGATGTCCGCGGGCTGTATTAACACCTTAGCCCTAGTCTACTCGAATTCTCTGCTTGCTACATTCAATGCACGCAAGAACATCCGTGCCACCGCGGATAGGATCCACAACACGAGTGACAACATGTCCCTTTCCCTTCGCGAATTCCCAAGAGGTGTCAGCATGGCGACCAAAGTGAGCATCCATCCCTTCATCACCTTCGTGTGGCACATCCGCGCCCTGGCCAATTACCATTTACACGAGGCCTGTATTTCTGTACATTATATGATTTTCCGTGTCTGTTGCCTTTGAGTCAATTCCCCGATACCGCGCACACCCTTCCATGTTGGGATATCATTCTGAGAGCTCCAGGTCAGTATTTGAATGGAAAAGCTCGCTACAGACCACTTCCGAACAGTTAAAATAAATCTTGTCAGGGCAACTCCATACGATCGTGTTGAGGTCGAGCAAGTAGGATCGGGCTCTGCTTTAATACACCCCTCAATGATCAATCACTCGTATGAGACCGCAGATAGCACCTGCTATAACTTCCGTATCACCCTTCTGATCAGAGGTGGATCACCCCCCACATTCGGCCCTAGTTAGAAATGGTTTGCGCAGGCTCGGTATGCCTGTAATAGAATGCGATATACTCGGGCTGAGAAACATTTCAAGGGTACGAATGGTGAGTAGAATGCCGAACGGCAGGAAAAAATGAAGTAAAGAAACACATGGGCGCTCCTCATGTGAGAGGCGCTAAGTCGGCCTTCTATTTCGTAGGTAACCGACCAGCGCTCCCTGCAGTAGTCACCGCCACCTCAGGCGGCCCCCTTCGATGCGCTCACCGTCCTGCTATGAATGAACATATTCCTTCACTTGAGTCTCTTTCACTCCCTCAAGATGAATTGCTTCATGTCCAGGAAATCGGTGCGTAGCATGCGTCACCCACAACCAGCAGCTGACCCATCGAAATCCCATGTAGGACACCCGATCGATCATACAGCTCTTGGCGATCGAGTTCCATTCACATTGGGATCTCGTATGTCTGCGATGCGCATTTACCTCCACAGAATCTCTGAGGTATGGTGTCAGGACAAATGGCCGCATTCGTGGCCACAATGTCACCAGAGCGGCAAGAAGCATTCGAGGTACAGATGGCGAAACAGCGGGAAGCGCTTCGGCTGCAAGAGAAGAGAAAAGTGAGGCAAATGGCGAACAGTGTAAGTATCCACCGCCAATAGAATAATCTCAGCTTGACAGGCGCCTTTTCCTGCTCAAAGTCATTCACGGCGACAACAAGACCAGTCAAAGTAACACTCCTCGATCTGCCACTAGAAACCCTGATGCATATCCTCCTTCACCTGCCCTTCACTTCGGTAGTGATCTGCGGGGGAGTCAATCGCCATCTCCAGGTTCTCATATCTGAGTCGGCCGAACTCCAATACTACATTCACCTCGGCATATACGGAATGGTAGACAACCCTCACTGTGATCTTCCCATTTCTGAACGTCTGAATCGACTTCTTGTGAGAGAACGCCGCTGGGAGGAGTTCGACTTCGACTTTGACAAGATCATTGATGTCCCTATTGTGGCTGAATACAGACGAGTTAATCTTTCTGCAGGGGCGTTTTCCATCTTATATGAGAGTGGGGTTCTCCATCAAGTACAGATTCCAAGTAAGGCAGACCCGGAAGTCGAGTGGAAGGAGATTCGTACAGCGCCATTTTTGATCAATTCGGGAACGCGCTTGCTTGAGCAAGACCTGCAGGTTCTTGTCACAGCGTGAGTGATTGTACATACAGTAATATCTGATCCTGACAGCGAATTTGCGCAGGCAACCACAAACGGTGTATACAAATGTGGCTAAGCCCCACACTATCCATGAAGTCCAAGTTCATCTCAACCAACTTTCGACTGGCGAACCACATCCCGACACTCAACGAACTATCTCCTTCAAAACGCGCGAGGAATTCGGGAGGCCATGGGTTGCGGTGGAGTGTGCCGGCGACAATCTGGTGTTGGTCCTGAGAGATATAATGGAGGAACATAAGCCTGACGACCAGGTATATGCATATGATTGGAAGACTGGTGAGCGGAAACTGGTTCGTTGCGATTCGCTTCCCTGCCGCGAGATGCTTAGTCGTTAACCAGGAAATCAATGCACCATTCGGCTCTTACGTTTATCCTCTTTTTCTCACTATGCATATGTTCCTTCTGTCGAACGCGAAAAATGGTGAACTGGAATACTGGCGAATCCCACAAGGCCCATCAGAGACACACACTCCCGACCAACCATTCTTTATCCTTTCCTTGCCTCCTCTTTCCTCAGGCAATGTGTTCTATCGGATCTTCCTGAACGCCGAGCCTCAGCCGGCCGGTGGATTACAAGCTGTGTCAAAACCCTTCTACACTGATCCACATCGCGCTATAATCACTGCCTCAGCCATCATTCGGCCGGTCGACGGGTCTCCACAGACTATCTTCTCATTCTTTGTCCATCGCAGCTCTTTCGTGGAATGCCTGAACATATTCTCTGCATCTATTCCCTCAAATGAGCGACCAACACCTGTACCGTATGACGACTGGGGGCCGTCTGCATGTCGATGGTTCAATGACTCTGCGGATGGCTATGACATGGGGTCGACTATGGGGATGTTCGGTCAGAGATATGCCTCAGCAGCTATGGGTGCGGGACCTCTGATTGTGCTTAACTTCAACCCAGTAGATGTGGCGAAGGTCCTCGTTGCAAAGGAAAGGCACATTTCGAAGGCGGAGACGCGGGATGAGATAGATCAAAACATGGGTCAGGACGAAGGGGATCAAAATATCGAGGAGAATCAGGGAGAGCAATACGCAGGGAAGGGCAAGAAAATATCATCGCAAACAAGTGTACCTGGAATTTCGTCCAAGCCTTTCACTCAAGGGCCACAGATGAATTTTTCGTCTTCCGAGCCGTGGCTTCAGACAAAGGTGGTCGCCCGAACTCTGGATCCATTGGACGACCCAGACCGTTGCTTTGAGGATACCGTATACTCATCTCTGCCATATACGATGCGCTCGTCGCAGGACAAGTATGATTTTGAAGACCTGTTTTTAGATGAAGAGCGTATGTTTGGCACTCGGGTGAGTGAACGTTTCCCTGATATAATTAGTTGGACTAACACTCCTGTCCCTCTACAGACGGATGGATATTGGAATCGGCTGAAGCAGTTGCACATCCTCCATTATGGATAGTGCAGCGTCGGTGGATGAATACATCCCGTTCGCACTTTCAATGCTAAGGAAGGGGTTCTGGTCAGATGGGGGCGAGGAGGGGGTGAGGGGGCTCC
>MU151124.1:10995-101417 GCA_015584085.1 Macrolepiota fuliginosa MF-IS2 | reverse complement strand
AAGAATTCCTCAAGCTCGAGCAAGCCGTCGTCGAAATTTCCAGGCAATAAAAGACGGAGTGTTGATAAGGATTAGTTAAGATTGCTGGTGTGGCCCTTTACGGTTAGCAGTGAGCTTGGATGTATCAAAAATTTAGATATCAAATTTATCTATGGTTTAGGATTTAGATTTGTGTATCATAAACGTCAGCAGGATAAGGTTTAGGTCTGAAATTTAGAATTCTAAGTCCTGTGGAAAGTCACCCAGTATAAAGGAGTTCGGTCGTTAACATTTGAATTGAATGATGTCACACCAGATCCGCCTTTATCAAGTTGAAATTCATAGTTAGTCATATTTTTGGGAGAGTTATTTAAATAAATACAACGTTACCAAAACTGGACAGAAAGAAAGAATTCATTGCGCGATAAGACATACATGGCACCAATTGCAACAGATAAAAAAGGATGAGCCGAACCAGACAGGAAACAAAATGTCAATTTAAAAGTCCAATGATGATTCACGTAGCAATGCCCTTTTACAGCTGCGCCCTCTGGAATTGCGGTTGGACACCATCAGCAACAGCAAGATACGGCATCAAGTCACTCGTCAGGAACTCGCTGGGCCACTGCTTCCTGATTTGCAACTTCAGATAGTCCTCCGCCAACTTGATATGCTGTGCCTTCACACCCGCAACGATCTTGCTGATGGTAGGCGCCAGCTCCTTGATTAACCCATCGATATATTCGGCAGTGATCAGCTGGCCGTTGTCTGCGCGAAGACCATGCTTGACCCATTGCCAAAGCTGCACACGGGTAATTTCGGCAGTGGCGGCGTCCTCCATAAGGTAGTTGAGGGGGATGCAACCGTTTCCGCCGACCCATGCAGCTGTGTAAGCAAGACATGTCGAAACATTCTCGCGGATACCCTCGACTGTAATCTTGCCAGGGACTTTGGAGTTGAGGAGGTCAGCAGCAGTGACCTTGACGTCTTGGCGAAGGTTATAGTACTAGATAATGTCCGCTATGTGAGTCGCCGGGTACGGATAGGAGGTTCGTCATAATACGACGTACCTGATTAGGACCAAGCATGTGCTTGTCGAAAATCTCGCGGGCGATGATTTCGATAAGAGGGTGCGCAATCCAGGTACCATCATGGCCGGCAGTGACTTCGCGAAGCTTGTCGGCACGAACCTTCTCCATCGCAACTTCGTTGGCCTTAGGGTCGTTCTTGATGGGAATCTGGGCGGACATTCCACCCATGGCAGCGACCTTTCGCCTGTGGCAGGTCTGAATGAGGAGTCTCACGTAGGCATCCATGAAAGGCACGGTCATGGTGACATCCTTCCTGTCGGGGAGCACAGCGCCACGGTCTGCCCTGCGCTTCTTGATGGCGCTGAAGATGTAGTCCCAGCTAAAAATAGGTTATGAGAAAAGGGGTCAAATGATATGTGACGTCATAAACAAAACATACCGCCCACAGTTGAGACCGGACGAATGGTTGCGGAGTTCAAACAAAATCTCTTCCATCTGGAAGGCAGCAGGAAGGGTTTCGATGAGAACAGTCGCACGGATGGTGTTGAGTGAAAGACCAATGTAGGACTGGGAGAAGACGAAGATATCGTTCCAGAGGCGTGCCTCGAGATAGTGCTCTATCTTCGGAAGGTAGAAATAGGGGCCCGAACCGCGCTTAACGAGCTCCTTGGCATTGTGGTAGAAGTAAAGGGCAAAGTCGAAAATGGAACCAGACATGGGTTGGTTGTCAACGGTTACGCGGGGCTCATCGAGATGCCAACCACGGGGACTAAATGCAGCGCATTGAGCAAACAAGATAATGCATATATAGACAAGAATTCTCACCGAACGATCAGAACAGCAGG
Organism: Macrolepiota fuliginosa MF-IS2; assembly: GCA_015584085.1. Lineage (NCBI taxonomy): Eukaryota > Fungi > Basidiomycota > Agaricomycetes > Agaricales > Agaricaceae > Macrolepiota > Macrolepiota fuliginosa. The sequence goes on along the minus strand of MU151124.1, from coordinate 99,562 downwards.
TTTCTCAGAGAGCTTGTATTTTTTCCCTCCCGACTCAAAATCGATCTGCCGGCGGATAGCATCACGAAGATTGACTTGGCCGGTTACCATGTTGGTGAACGTGGGTGAGCTAGAATCTGAACTCGCACATTAGGAACTATTCGTTCGCAAAAAGCCAATCGACCTACCCTCAAAGTCGGCCATGAATGTCTTTGCGCCACTGTTGAGGGCATTGATAACCATCTTCCTATCTGTCGGACCCGTGATCTCAACACGACGGTCCTCGAGACCAGGAGCAGGAGGAGCGCATTGCCAAGAAGGATCAGCACGAATGTGAGCTGTTTCTGGGAGGAAGTCCAGAGGAACACCTGAGTCGTGTCGACGTTGAGTATCTTCACGAGCGGTGAGGAGAGACTGGCGGGTAGGTTCGAATGTCTTATGGAGAGCAGCAAGGAACTTGAGAGCGCCATCGCTGAAGAGCTCTTCCTGAGCGTTGGGAGCAACGTTTGAATGTATCTTGACGCCGTGTGACATGGTGATGAAGTGAAGTGAGATAGCGAGGAGCGACTCTGTGGTTTATTTATTGAGGTCGATACTGGTCGGCTCTCCGTCCTCCGCATCCGAACGGAATCGACGTCACGCCCCGGATCTCAAATCACATGGTCATCTCCCATCATCCTCTCACCCTGCTCTCTGCTCAAGTAAGATCCTCATAGAAAATAGCTCTATTTTTCAGTCTTCTTGCCTTCGTAGAACGTACTATACCATCTACAAATTGCCCTATGTCATCAATTATCCCACAGGTGCTGACAGAGCAGTCATCATTGTCCAAATACTGCAGTATAAGGGCCCGGCTGGATCACTACCAGCGGCTAGTCTTGCATTCTACGCCAATCCAGAGCATTATGAAACCCACACAATATACACACCACCGGTACTCCGATGCCACCTTACAAAGAATGAGAGCCTGCCAAAGCCACACTCACCTCCGTATTAATTGAGGTAATCCGCTGTAATCCGTCACAACCCCTGAGTCGATCAGAACACGCTTCCCACAACCGTTCCCCACTCCTGATTGGCCTATCCGCACACTCCGACGGACAACGGTCTCCCGCTCAGCTAATTACTGGCTCTAGCTCTTTCTCCGGCACTAAAACGCCCCGAAGCGGCAACCTTCCGCCGGATTCGGCTCCAATTGCCCAATTTTACATGTGCTATTCATAGCCATCCTTCCGTTTCCTTCGAGATCCCCTTCCAATGGGCCCAGGGCTTTCCTTCCCCGAGTGCCCTTCGGGCCTCCGCAGCGCGTCGCGCTTGAGCCTATACTCTACTAGCGCTTGACTCACCAGCTCGTTGGCGGAGCCTTATCATCTCAGCCTCATGCTGTCTGTTGCTCCGTTGTTGCTCCGTCACTTGCACCCCTCTCTGTGACTTCGAGCAATGTCGTTGGTCTCCTCGAATATATAATACCCACCGACTCAGAGGTGGGTCAACACTGGATGGGCCATGGAGGATCTCTACCCCACACTCTACCTCACCATCGCCCAGGCCACGGCACACTGCGACAAGCCTCAGAACTACACGAGGCTGTTCATGGGGCCGCTAAACGCTCTCATCAGAATGTTCCGGGAGCTCAAGGACCTTCCATCTGGGGCCGCGAGAAACATCGTTGATTGAGCTCGACGCCCTATTATTGTATCTTTTACCCATAATCTAGTGAGTATGCCAGGCTTTTATGGTCTCTTCGCGGGTAGTAACAAAAATATCACAGACCACTATCCTGATTGCTGATGCATGGGAATTCATGTTCGATAATTAATGGCATTGAAATGTAATAATAGAAAAATTTACAAAATAATGTACAATTCACCAAACTGCCACTTTAGCATCCCGTTAAAACTGATCACTTCGAATTAAAGGGTGTACCTAACGGCATCGTTAGTCACAGACCCACACCCAGTGTTATAACACAACGTACCTGAATAAAGGACTGTCATTTCCCATCTCCGCAAACTCCCCTTGCCGACTCTCGTCAATCCCCTCCCTCTCACACAGCACAATCTTTTGCTTATTCAACCGGTTATAGTCCCACATTGCGAACAAACTCATCACAATCCTATACCAAGAGTCCACATTAGTCAACCCCAAAACCCAAGAAGCAAAATCAAACACGTACGCCAATCCCAAGAACCCCATACAAGTCCCATGCCCGACATGGAACCTCGGCGGCTTCAAGTAAATAAAAGACGAGCAGACACCACCAAGATTTCCGATTCCAATAACCATCGCTAACGTGACTCCCTTCCTAATATCTCCACCCGCAGCACTACCTGCCCATGCCAACGCGATCGCAATTGTCGGGTACACTCCTACTGCAGCCAGGACTGCACCTCCGTACGACACGCCAGGGCGAGTTTGTGTGTAGAGGATAATGTATCCAATGAGTGAAACGATGCAGCCGCTGATGATGAATGGACCTCGGCGGTTGAATCTGTCAGAGGACAAGCCAAACAAAATCGTTATGATACACCCTGCAACAAAGGGAGGGACCGAGAGTAGTTGGGCGTTCGCGGCAGAGTAGCCGAGTTGATTGACGATGGTCGGCGTAAAGAGCGCGGTGGCGTAGACTGGGATGAGTAGACCTATCCGCAGATCTTTAGTAGGCATTATCACTGATGCTACGAAGTCACGTACCAATATAAATCCCAACCTGCACAAAAGTCTTATAGTCTCCCATCGCCTGTAGAACGAACTTGAAGTCGTAGTGTGTCGCCTGGCCCTGTTGATCTTCCTTCAACATCGCAATGACGATCTGCCTCTCCGATGGGGTCAGGAAATGGGCAGTTTCAGGGTACTATTTCCATAAAGTTGAGCGTCGACTCCCTAACCGTCACAAACGACGAAATCTTACATCATGCATGATGAAATATCCAAGGAACGCGACAAGGACGGTGACGATACCCTCAAGGCAGAACTGTAGAGATTTATGAGCCCGAGTCTCCACGGGGTCGCTCTGTGGAAGCTACTTACGATCCATTGCCATCCGTGAAGTCCACCAACGCCCTCCATGCGTTCAATGCCATACCTAGTGTTGATGTCAGTGAACCCCCACCACCCAGACGACGGAGAGGCGACTCACGCAAGTAAACCACCGAAAGCGCCAGCAATGGTTGCTGCTGAGAAGAAAATCGCAATACGCGAAGCAACGTCACCTCTACGGTACCAAAGGGATAGATAAAAGGTAATCTGCAAATATCAATCAATCTCTCGACCGAGAAAGTCCATGCATATTTTGGGAACTTACCCCCGGGAAGAGACCAGCTTCTGTCAGACCGAGAAACACGCGGGCACTGTTGATCAAGAGTGAGTTAGATGGGCGCAAAGTGAATTAATGATGACTTACACGATAAGACCTTGATAGGTGTGGCAAAGGGACATAAGAGTCATAACCAGGCCCCAAGCAACCATAATTGACGGGACTGTAGTTATAGCATGAGATGAGCATCATTTTGAGCGCTGAGCTCCAAGTGGAACGTACTCCATCGTGAAGGGCGGAAGAGCTTCAGACATATGTTTCTACAGGAGACTAATCAGCAATTATTTGGATCCAAGTATTGAAACTTGTGTACGCACGAAGGAACCTCTGCAAGCGCATAAGGGATCTATTATAGTCAGCATTATCGCAAGGTGCTCTAGGCCCATGGAGACTCACAAAGAAGACCGCTGCGATCTATCATCAAAATTAAGATTAATGAATGCTCAGACTGATGGGAACTAAACGAATGCACGTACCACGTTGTATCGAAGCCCCGTCAACCCCACATCAGTCGCCATTCCCGCAATACGCGCGTTACCTGCATTACGCGAACCATCGATCAATGATCCTATACAACGAAGTAGCACCACTGACCAATGTTGGCGCGATCCCTGTGACGACTTTCAACAAAATTCAAAGGGTTAAGTGAAAGGAAGATACTTACAAGAACGACAACAAGTACAACAGGGAGATGAACGGTAATAAATGGAAGTCCATCTTCCTCAGCACTCTCTTCCTCTCTGCTTCCGAGTGTTCCAACCACCCATCTTTCCTGAGGTTACTACTGCCTACAGATGCATTCTCTGTGATATCCACTTTTTTCTCCAACGACATGATAGGGACGATTTCAATAAGCGTTCGGTAGAAGTCCTAGACGACCCGGACGAGAGGGGTTAGATTAAGCCACAGCATCAATAACTACGAAAAAGCAGTAATGTAACGCACGAGTGATCAGACACCAGGCGAATTCGGGTCCTTAATATAAGAGGGGAGGTCAAGGAGGAGGCAGCCGTATTGACTGAAGTGGTCAGCTTCAACCTTTGAGCGCCAAAATTCAGCCACCGAAGCAAATCTGTTTGGCCAAGGTGCTAGCGAGGGGAGGGCTAACCCAGCAATGGGGGGGTCGATGGTGTCCGGTCGATGGTGTCCGGTCGATGGTGTCCGGTCAAGGAGATAGTACATCTGCGATCCGTTCAGAGCTTGATTTTATACCATTTTCCCCCACCTCCCCTCTCTCGCCGCATCCATTCATTCATTTCACCACCATCATGATGGACAAAAGCGCGCACGCGAACCCACTCGTACCCGAACCATTCAAATCAACAACTTGCCAGGATTTATCCCTGTCCGGTAGCCGAAGGAGAGGGGGGCAGGGAAAAGCGCACGAGGAACAACCTTGTAAGATTTCGGAGCTATATTAATTGAAATGGAAGTGATTGGGGAGGTATGGAATATCTAACCGAGCGGGGGCCAGGAACCGCCGAGCTCACAATATTCCTGCATTAGCGGCTATTGGCAGGCAAGAGGAACCACATGGAGCACACAGTAGACAGGATACAGGGTCAATATCCGTACGTTCTGGTCGCTGTTGCCCGTAAGTATTATGAGACTTGGCATAAATAAGCCCATTGGGCTCATTTCCGGGTATCAAGGGAGACACATACCTGCACATATGTATCGGGTTTGGTGTTGGGTCAGAACCAAGGGCGGCTGTTCATTCTGGGACCCCAAAGAGCATTCAAGACTGCCCAGGGCATGTGCGGATAACAACAGCTTCAATTAAGCTAAGAAGATCGAGACTGATCAAAGGCGTCTGAAAAATCAGATGTGGTTAGCTGACTGCGTGAATGGAATATACTCAAGGTCTTGGTAATGTCCATTTTCCGCAGTATTCACGCAAGCAAAGAGGAAAACCTCAGGCCGAGCTTTGGATTTGACAAGGAGGTGGCAGATGAGGGCGAATCATATGACCCTGCTGCACAAAAGGCGCTCATGTAGGGCGCGGAAGGCGAAAGTGTGGCAGTGCAGATACTGGTATGATGGTCGACTGTAGAGAACCCTCATCATAAACTGGTAACATCCAGAGGAGCGGATAACACTTGAAACGCCTCGCCACCTCCGAAACGCGAAGCATCGAAAACTTGGCGATCTCGCGACCACGGTGTTCGCTGGACCTGTAAACAAATAATACATGTGTTATATTGAATCCTTATTGAATGTTGATAAAAATCTCACTCCACGTATGGTATATTTTACTATGTATGGCAAAGGGTTCACAATAATACTTTGATGAAACAGCAGTCTTATTTGTTCACCAGCCCAGTATTGCATCGCATTCCGACATTTCTCCGTTTCTTCGACCGGTAAATAATCAATCGTTGGTACACTAACCAAATAAATGTATACAGGAACGGATTCGTCCCTAGAGCTTAAGCGTACGGCATGATGTAGTACAGTGGTCGAATACGCTGCGTCTTGCTGCTTCGCATCCATCTCCAGTAAGTCCACCCACTCCTGATCGTCACAAGGCACTGCTTCCGTACGCCGTCAACCTACTTCATCCAGGTACCAGTTCCTGAACAAGCGATTGAAAGGTGTCCGGTGTTGTTACTACATCACTTCAACCATGGGCATATGGACAAGCGAAATCCGAAGGCCCAGGCGATCCCCACCGGACCTTCCCATTGTCAGGTCTTTCGCACCTCCAAGGAGCAAGCTACCACCCACGCAGTTACGTAGTCGACTATTTGGATCACCAATCATCAGCAGCAGCAAATGATGATTTCTTTGTGCCTCTCCCTCGTTTAGCTCTTGGCGTCGTGGTTGAAGCTGATCCCCTTCCTCTGCCCCGTTTCGTTGTTCCACCTCGGCCTCGACCTCGGCTGCTCGTTGGTCTTCCAGATGTTGATCCTGTGCCACTGGGACACACTAAATTAAACGCATCAGCAAAACACAGTCGGACAAGCGATTACAACATACCATTGGCCCAATGATCATCTTGGCCACATTTGTAACATGACCCTGTGGCTTTGCCTCCACCAGTTGTGTTTGTGGACTTAGATCTTCCTATGGGCTGCCCTGGACAAGCTGGACAAGCTTCAGTCACGCATACATTTAGTGACAGAGAAAGACCATACCCGGGGCTAAGTGACCTTTCTTATCGCATTTGTAACAGGTCGCGTTGGCAGCAACGTCAGCAGAAGCTCCAAAACTCCGCGGACGTTTACTCGGATTGTCTCCCTGGTTCGGACAATCTGACAAGCCATTAGCCGAAGATCACGAGGAATTAAAGGCAACTCACTACTTGACCAATGGCCTTCCTGGTGACACTGCAACTAGCATCAGCATGAGTCAAACACCCCCGATGTATACACCCACGTTATAGCACTCCCCTGATCCGGCACTCCCACTGCTGCCACTAGCACCACCTCCATGGCTAGCACCGGGGGGCCTCGGCGGCTCGTCATCCCACTCAAAGAACCCACAATCATCCGCAGTCTGCGAATTCTGGCACTTCCAAAACTTCCTGCCTTGGTTCGCGCCTTCCTTCTGTACTGTCCGAAGCGCACCCAGAACGTTACATTTGCATTTCCTCGCGGGCTTAGTTGAATCGTCGTTTGTCTATGTTATTCATTAGGATATACATGCAAGCTAGGAGGTCAGGGTAAGGGCGTACCTGTGAATACATTCGCTTCGTTGGAATGACTGGGTTCAAACTTGTGTCGTCCGCCCACTTCCAGAGTCCACAGGTGTCTTTCGAGCACGTATAAAATGCTTTCCCGATACTATTCACACCAGACATGTTCGTCTTCTTCGCAGCAGGAATGCCGCATTCACACAAGACTTCTTGATCTTGAGAAGTAGTACTGTTTGATCCGGAAGCAATAGGGCGCGTAGAAGCTGGTATTGATCTCGGGTAGGACGACGACGTCGAAGTCGAAGCTCCTGGTTGCTCCTGTATTGACGATGAGGCGTTTAGGGTACCAGTGGCAGCCCGTGAGAGCCAACTTGGGTCTGACAACGATCAACATCACAAACATTTCAAATTCGTATTTACATGACTTACCCTCATCCATGTCAGTGACGGAAGTCACAGGAACGACCGTACTCGTACTCCGCGGACGTCCGCCTCGACTTCTGTTCGAGGTGGGGGCGGCCGTTCCGCCTCCTCGGCTGCCTCTACGACCACCTCGCGCACCACGGCTTCCGGTCCCACCTCCTCTACTACTACCACCACCCCCTCCATTCCCACCGTCATCACTGTCATCAAACCCATGAGGATTTCCAGCGTGGATGCCTCCGCCAGCACCATTACCGCCGTTTCCTTCCAAATGTTGTCTCACACTCTATCAAAGACGGTATCAGTCAGTCAAGTCCAATCCTGGGTACGAGGACTTCGAACCTGGACGACAGTCCCCCAATTATTGGTCACAGTCCTGAACATCTCCTTGTATTGCTGCAGCGATTGCTCGAGCATAGCCTGTTTCGTGGTCCTCCGCTCGCAGACTTGCACCATTCTCCTCTCCGTCTGCAGAATCAAATCAATTTGATACTTCGAAATCAGATCGAGAGAAGAATATACCTCACGTCTAAGCTGAGGTTTGCAAACGCTCTTCTCAAGCCCAATGTGATTGTAGCCTTCGACAAGTGCAACGCCGAGTGTGGAAGGTACAAGATACTTGATCGAGCCTTCCATCCTTTCAAGAACGTACTCTCGATCAACGATGGTTTGGATATGCTGTGCTATTGTCGCGTCGGTCCCTAAACGAGAGTTTGAGCTTCAGGATACATATAGAAAATTACATGTCTTACCGATCCCGTTCTTGTCCATCAATGCAACCAAATCAGCCTCGGTGAGTAAATTTGGTTTACTCGTTTGTCCTTGTCTCAGCTCACAGATAGTGGGATTGAATGTTTCGCCCTCAGTAAATTCGGGTAACGGATGGTCGCTCCACTTATCGTAGGGGTACACTTCCAGGTAGTTCTTCCGCATAATAACCAAACCTGAAGGCCATCTTCAACGTAAGAAGAGGATGTGGACGACAAGCACAACTCACCAGTAGCACTAAAAATTTCACCTCCACAAGCAACTTCAACTGTCGTCTGCCAACCCTCTGCATCCTTTGAACAACATGCTAAAAACCGCCTTGTGATATACTCATAGACTCTTTTCTCGTCTCCCGTAAGTCCGCCTGCATGTGCTGTAGGATGGATAGGCGGATGTGCCTTATCATTGTGTTTTCCTTTCCGTGGAACGTTGAAACCGCCTTGTTCGAGGGATTGGGCAAAGGGACCCCAGCTTATGTCGGCAGTTTGCTTATGTATCAGAGTCGTGAAGTCGAATTGTGGGTCGAACTGGTCAGTTTCTGTGCGTGGGTAGGAAAGAAATCCTTGTTGGTAGAGTTTCTCTGCGATCTGTTTCACCGCGTAAATCGAAGCAGTAATGATAGCGGAGGGATAAGATACTGACATCCAGAACTTTCTTGGGCGCCATCTTGAGTAGTCGAGATCCCGCCTTCTGCAGCTCGACGGTCGTCAAAGGTAGAGGCTTCCTGGAAGTTCGTAACTAAGTCTCGCAAATAAGACAAGTATAAGCCGAACTGTACCATTTCTTGGTTTCTTTCTTCGTAACCTTCGTTACTCTTGCGATCGGACTCTGTAACACGTATGCATACAACGCAACCGCAACGTCTTCATCAAAAAGATGTCCCCTGCACCAGTTAAACGTCGTCTCCTGTGGTCCATTCGGCGTGTTCCTGGTTTGAGATAGGAATATGTACCAGAAGGGTTCGGGGACGAAGTTCTTGACTTGGTTGTATCGCTGTACAACAAACCCAAGTGTCGGGAATTGACACGGCCCTTTTACGCATATTAGGAGGCAGTATGGATGGTCACATTCCCCACGCACCATAAGACACAAGTTTCTCCCCCAGCGCTCGCGTAAACTGTGTTTGAAGTGACATAGTTTGCATCCGTGTAAACGCAGCACCAATTTTGAGATCCAACAAAATTCTCGCCTCAACCGCGTCCGCCTGTGCATAGTCCAATTCAACGGGATTTTGAGCTGCACGATGAATTTGTCTATTCCTGTTCAACGCGGGCATCCCGCGAAAAAGGTATTGCAACTCACTGGGCAATAATCGCGCTGAACCTTGCCCTCTTAACCACAATGCTATTTTTCGCCCTACGACACACCGTCACAATCTCCATCCCAATGTGCTCTCCCTCCCTATCACAATCAGTCCAGATCATAAGCATATCTGAACGGTAAGCTTGATTCTTCAGGTTCTCTTCGATGGCCTTCTTATCCTCCGCCACCCTCGATTCGACAGGTGCGTCAAAAAGCTCTACCGGGTTGCACGACTGCCATTTCCGGTGTGCGCTCGTAAAGTCGTGTTCCGTTAGGTGCCCAGCTACACAGGTCACAGTGAAGAAAGCATTGGTTTGCGGGTAATCAAATTCATAGTTCTTCACGAATTTCGACCTAGTATTGTGCTGTTTTCACGTGAACAATGACAGCTGCGGGTGTCAGATGTGCAAACACGTACAGTCGTGTACCTCCCTCCTGAGAGTATTCCAGTTATGGATTTCGAGATGGACGGCTTTTCCGCAACACAGAGGACTCTCATAGGGGAGAGATAAGATGGGAGAAGGAATGCATTGGATTAAGTCCAATTAAGACGCGAAAGACGCGTTGAACAACTTGCCGCGATCACGTGAAAGACTTGCGACTTTGATGACCACCGGATTGGACCTTGGGGATCCACCAGCAGGAAGCGAACAAACTCAAAGACTACTACGTCAACGAGGGCAATATCCCATAGGTGAAGAAAAGGCAGTATACTTTCGCTGATAATCACCAAGAGTACCAACTGGTAATAGAAGCCATACCGCGAAAGATGAATCAATAACAACATCTGGCAGTCCCGACCAACGCCACTTCGGCTGACAGCTGCGGCACCGTCTGCTCCAACCATACCCTTGCCGATACTGCCGGGGCTCCATTGCTTGGGGGGCTCCAAGAAGCACTTACATATGGGCTATCACCCCCCCCCCCCAAAAAAAAAAAGGGCTCTCGCGCTTTGATCAAAGACGAGATACGCGATAACAGGATGAAAGCCCGACTAACACATCCTAGACCACCACGGTTGGCCCTAGCGCTAGCCCCAAGGGCACTTTCATATTCCGTGAGCCCCTCCTCAAAGGCTGCATCTATCAACTCTTCTGGCTGCCATCGTTCGCGCCCCGTATGCCCTTCAGAACCCGGGTCTCTATGTCCAGGTGAAAGTAATATGTTCTGTTGTCGGTCGTCTGGTCCTAATAGCCCGCCAAGATTCTGCTTCTTAAAATATATCGAAGCATCCGACCTGGAGCCATCCGACCTCATCAGGAATCAATCAGGAGTCACTGGATACCGGCTGTCGGGGGTCTTTCATACAAAATTAATTAACTCGCTGCACTATAAAGTCGCAAAGGAAGGTGTAGCCTACGTACCTCATCACCAAGATGTTCCACATTCGTGAATTCTTTTTATTGGGAATCTGCTCTCTTGTTTATATTCGTTACCGTCACCGCCGTCGGTCCGGGCCTCCCCTGCCTCCAGGACCCAGACGCTGGCCACTGGTCGGAAATGCCTTTTCCATCCCTTCTGCATTTGCGTACATGTATTATCATGCAATGGCAAAGAAATTCGGTGGGCGAAGCCACACCCCCGAGTCGCCCCGCTTACACCCTTTACAGACACAAACATCTTATATCTCGAGGCCTTCGGACAACCAATTGTTGTTCTGACAGACTTGAGAGCGGCCCAAGACTTGCTTGACAAGCGTTCTTCTTTGTATTCCGGCCGGTCAGTTATACTTATTCCCATTTTTCCAGCCTCACTCAACGCATATTCAGGCCTCATCTGACAATGTTACATGAATTGTGGGACAGTCCTCCCTAGTCCCATCTGGCGACTCACATCTGCAATGACAGAATGGACCTGAACAACATGTTTGCACTTTTCCCCTACGGCAATGCCTGGAGAGAACAACGCAAGCTCTTTCAGCAGCACTTCTCGCCACGAGATATGTCCTTTGTAAAGGAACGAGCTGGTGCTTTCATCAGAAAGAGCCTCCTACCCAACATACTGCGATCACCTCAAGACTACCGGAAGCACCTACACGAGTGAGGTTTACGCCTCCCAATTGATGTTATTCCTGACCGTATAACTGCAGCTGCTTCGGGGGCATGGCAATGTCAATAACTTATGGCCTTCCGGTTCGAACGTCCGGGGACCACTGGGTTCAGTTGGCAGAGGAGTCGTTCACGATTGCAACAGGTGCAGTGATTGCAGGGAAATACCTCGTCGATGTGTTTCCCATTTTGAAACACGTACCCGATTGGATGCCTGGGGCGCAGTTCAAACGGGACGCCAAGAAATGGAGAGCAGTTTTAAAGAATTCGATGACCGAGCCCTTCGAGGCAGCCAAGGAAGCCATGGTGCGCTGTCATTGACCATCTATTGCAATTTGAGAACCGAACAACTTCTCAATAGGCCAACGGAACCGTGAAGCATTCGTTCGTTTCAGCCTCTCTGGAAAAGTGCAATGAAAGTTCTAGTGACTATGTACACCAAGTTCGGTTGATTCAGGAAGTAGCTTCGAATGTTTATGCTGGTGCGACTGTGACATTTATGTCTAGTATTCTATACTTACTCGCCGTCATCTCCAGCTGCTGCAGAAACAGTTGTCGGCTCAGTGCTATGCTTTATGTTGGCCATGTTAAAATACCCAGATATTCAGCACCGCGCCCAAAGGGAGGTGGATTCAATCGTTGGGCATGATCGCCTACCAGATGTATCGGACCTCGAACGTTTACCCTTTGTATCTGCTGTCCTGAAGGAGGTTTTCAGGTACGCCCACAAAGTGGCCCGTCTTCAGTAATCGGATGACTGATTATCCTGATCATTAGGTGGCATTCCATTTCACCAGCTGGTGAGAACTCACGGAGCCGTTGATTGACACTCTAGCCGATCATTAATTTCATCTTAGGCGTTCCTCATTACCTGCACGAGGACGACGTGTATAATGGCTATCTTATACCGAAAGGCACTGTGGTACTCGCGAACACTTAGTGAGTTCATCAGCACGCAACAGGGTCATATTTTAGCTGATGGTTATAACACCTGCCACCCAGCACTATGCTCAGAGATGAACAAGCCTTTCCCAAACCCGAAGAATTCGTTCCCGAAAGATTCCTCAATAACAGCGAATTAATTTCTGATGTACCTGACCCGGAGGTCACTTACACTTTTGGTTTCGGTCGAAGGTACGGCCCTCTACTATATTACATCGTTTCCGACATGTTTTCACGCCGCACCCCCAGAATATGTCCGGGAGCGCATATAGGGCTATTCAACTATCACATGACTGCGTTACATCTTCTGGCCTTGTTTGATCTCCTACCCGAAGTTGATGAAAATGGGAAACCGATTGAAGTTCCTCTGGAGTTTTCAGGAAATCTGTCTGCGTCGTGAGCGCCTTCGTACCCTTATCTACCGCATACGTATCTGACTGAAGACCTCACTACGAACAGGATCCCTGAGCCGTTTCCATGCAAACTGACACCTCGTGCGGGAAAAAATGTAGAACGGCTCTTACGCGAGTTCATGGACGTCGAGTTTATTTGAGCCTTCTCTTATGAGCCTCTTCGCCCTCACCCTTAGAATCTTTTTATCTTGTCATAGTATGCTTCGCTGCCCCATATCATTGGGAACTTGATATTAAAGTGGCTATATAGTCAGTTCGGGCACTGGCTCCGCATACTCAATCATGACAACCGACACCGACGGCTAGTCCAGTTAATTAATCACTACCAACCATCATTACACACCAACAACCCCACCATATCCCATAATCTCAGTTCTGGTACATACACTAAACATACATTCTGTCCATGCAAAACGGTGTATCACAGCCAGGCCGTCTCATGCATACGTTTCTCCCCGTTCCAGCCAATCCAACGCCGCCCTCGCATTATGCACCACTTCCTTGTCATCATCCATCGCAGCCCCGTGCTGATACGCCGCTGAATGTGGTTGGTAAATTGCAGGCACTGGATGGTGACCATGAAGACTATGATGAGGGTAATGATGGAGCGAATGCGATGATGGCCCCGTCCAGTGCCCAGCCCCAAGTCCATGTGAATGAGAGTGAGGATGGGCATGACTTCCGCTTGCACTAGCACCCATACTTGACCCCCAATTCCTTCCTCCAGGACTCAAACCCCTCCCGCCAGGTGTCGTGCTTACTCCAATTCCGCTCACTGGGGATCCAATGCTTACTGGGGAAGTGACAGTGGCCGGAGACATCCCAGAACCTGACCACTCACACAAGTGACGGAGAGTTGAAATTATGCCTGCCTCCGTAATTGCGCGCCGGGCTTTGGGGTTGTGTGCAAGCTGACGTATGCATGAGGTCGCAGGTTTCTTGGCGTCTGATTTACCCTCAGCAAGGCAAGTGCGAAGATTAGCAAGAAGGTTGGGATGGGACGCGATTTGGTTTTGTTGAGACTCGTTGCCGTTGATGAGATTTGCAAGCAAGTATGTCGCCTAGGGTCGAGCTTAGTCATTATGAGCTTCATGAGCCGTAGTTGAATCTACCTGAAGTGTGACATCATCCGATGAGGATGTCAGGGCAATCGTAATATGATCCAAAATAATTTCTGGAAGAATATTCTTGAATATCATATCAATGCCTTCTGATGATTCCGCCACATTTCGTAGGATATTAAACGTTTGTTCCTGTACGTTTCCGGTCCCCTCGCGGAGAAACCTGACAGCTAATATCAGCAAAAGACCCACAAAGGCGAAAAGGACATACTCGACTACTCGATCCCAGCCTAGCTGGCTCATCACGCTTCGCTTGGTCTCTGTGGTCGATTGTCGGAGTAGGTTTTTGACCGCCCACAGGGCGTTCAACTTGAGTGCCGGATCGCCCATTTGTAGGAGTTCAGTCAGTCGATCCATGAGGCCTTGCTCGAGGTATATCTAAATGAATGTTAGCGCGAGAATAAAATAACAACAGGATGTCGGGGCGTACAGGCCGCAGAGGCGAAAAATCGATAACAATGTTGCAGACAGCTGACAAGGCGGAATTCGTCACATTTGGATCTTCTTCCCGTTCTTTGAATATTGAGAATATGGACATCCCCAGGCCGCTGTCGACAATGTTCGTCCTGAGGACTGCTACGGCTCTACTCAATGCTCGAACGCATTGACAAGCGGCGTATCGCACACCGACATGTTGGTGGAAAAGGCAGGAATGGATAACAGGAATAAAATGAAGATCGTCGGTCACCGTTCGCCGGATGTCGTTATCAAATAGGGACATAGCAGCGATAGCGACCATTGAAGACTGGGCTTAATGAGCATAGTGCCAATGCCACCAGTTTCATCACTTACCTCGCGTAACAGAGATATACTTTCCGCCTCGTCTTCCCCCCATTCAGTCTTGTTCTCTTCGGGAGTTATCTCCTGTACCATAGCTGCCAATTTCTCCAAACAGCCTCGATCAAATGCAGCTCCGCACAGTGTGGAATCGTCAGTGATCAAGTAATCTATACGTAGTCTTAGCAAAAGTGTCGAGTTGCTAAGGGGTTGACATACATAGAATAAAGCAAGCCTTTGTCCGACGGGAGGCATTCTCCGCCGATACCGACGCAACGGTGCTGTTGACAAAGTTGATGATAGTTCGTACACAAGACTCGTCGATTGGATAGCTATTATTGGGCGTGCTTCCTCGTATGATATGAGTTGCACTGGTAAGGTATCGGAATGATTTCACGATCAAAGTTCAAAAGAAGGCTCACCATAAGGCAGCAGCAAGCTGGGTATCAACATGCCGCGATTTGACGAAAGGGGTGATTGTAGTAAGGACAGGAGGATCTATATCTAATAAGCGGACTCCGTAAACGAAGAAGAGGTTGTCGTACTTTCACGGTCTGGTCTTGCAAGCACGGTCGCGACCGATGGATTATCCTTCGATAATGACGCTAAAGCAAGGAGTGCAGCTTCTTGAAGCTACTTGGAGTTAGCGAAGAGAGGAAAGATTCATAGCGGGCCCACCTTACTATCACGAGAACTGATGAGAGCTGCCAAGTGCCGAGCCAGCCAACCTCCTTGTCGCGAGGGAGCGTTGACGTTGACAACTGATGTTTTCTCCCATCCTCTCCGTGAGACCTTTGCCTCCTTCAATCTGTCATCATGAGGCAACCATTCTGACAGGGCCTTTCGATGTTCTGGCGTCCGCATGGCAAATGCGATGATCTGGGCTATTGGGGTGCTAATTTGTGGGGAAGGGTCGGTGAGGAGAGGGAGGTATATGTCTAAAGATTCTATCTTCAAACACATGAGCGACGGGGAGATATGCTATATAGGTACACATACTTGAAAGAGGTAGTTTAAACCATCCTTAACTCTATTCCGAATTTTGGAGTTGGTTGCCTTCAAACCCCATTGTGACGGGCCAGCGATATCGGCCATTGCGAGAGTCAAAGACTTGAGACCGCGAACGATAGCAGACCTGAGAGAGATGGGATCTGTGGGCTGGAGGTAGGAAATAGCGACGAGGAATGCATGGGGTGCCTCATGGTCGAGTAGCGTCGACAATGCCTCTTCTGAGCCAGCCAAGGATGCAATAACATGTGCGGCCTCTATCCGTATTGATTCTTCCTGTGCCCGGGGAGATGTGGCAGGGGGTGCAAAGCGACTGTGGGGCTGACTCAAGCACGCGATCAGACTAGTGAACAGAGAGTATGAGCGATGCTGGCGAAATAGATATATTCACATACGTTTGAATCAACGACACATCCTGAGCTAGTTGTTTCTTCGCTGAAGGGTTTCCTATGACGGAATTCTTCACTTTCTTGAGGCTGGCGACATTGACGGGAATGACAGTCATGGTGTAGGGAACAGAGTATATGTCCGACAGTTCCGACGCCTTCACTGCCAGTCCACCGTGCGAATTTAGAAGATAGGGGCTCGTTACCTTCAAGAGCCTACAACAACAACCTCACAATCACAGAATCACAGCAATGAAAATACATCGGTAAGGGGGAAGATGTCCGGACGTTCGCCCACTGAAGATATTAATTGGGTATGTTCGTAATGATTGCTTAGGAAGGGGTTCTCTGCGGATCATTATTTGTAGACGGAATTGCCAAGCCTCCGACGTCGGCAGACATCAGACGACCGCTTTTCGGGCCAGCCTACTTCATGGTGGTACAGACTCATCAACAACATGCCACTACTATAAGAACGGACATCCAATCTTATTTTGCCGGGAGGCAGTATACCGTACTCCGTAAATCCTTCCACGGTGGATCAGACAAACTTACGCTATGGTCAGCATGAAACTTAACGTGAAATAGCAAGCCCCGGGCTATCCACAATCGAATATAACTCGATACATATCATTCAGATAAATTCCGCAGCCAAGTACTCCTCAAGAAGGCTCTCTATGTTCTTGCCCTGGCGAGGGGTGAATTTACACTGGAATGGAAGAGGTTCACTGGAATGGGTAGATGGGATTAGGATTTGATCACCAGATACTTGTACAAATTACTCACGAGACGA
Organism: Macrolepiota fuliginosa MF-IS2; assembly: GCA_015584085.1. Lineage (NCBI taxonomy): Eukaryota > Fungi > Basidiomycota > Agaricomycetes > Agaricales > Agaricaceae > Macrolepiota > Macrolepiota fuliginosa. Next base: position 82,649 of record MU151124.1, on the reverse strand, counting down.
CAGAGGCAGCGATAAACTCGGGCTCTACCTTGATAGGATCTCCCTTCTCATCAAGCGCTGGGGAGATGTCGAAAACGGTTAGGATAGAGGCGGCAGCGATATATAACACAGACAACGCGACACGGGATCCAGGACAAACTCTGCGGGTTGTTAATACTAAATGTCATACAACATGTGTTGTATCACCCACCTTCTACCAAAACCGAAGGTAACCACGTTTTCTGGGTCAAGAACATTGTCAGAGATGACGCCGTTTTTGATGAACCTCTCTGGCTTGAACTCCGTGGAATTTGGGAAAACCTCTTCATCGTGAAGCATCGCACTATTGTTAGGGTGAGTGGGGTCATGCAAAACCATATGACGAAATGACATACTATGCATTTGCCAATATCACACTCCCCTTGGGAATATAGTATCCCTCGTATACATCTTCTTCTGTGGTGAAGTGGGGAAGGCCCATAGGCGCAATCGGATTCCAACTAGGAAATGTTTCAGTCAAATGAATCATGGAAACCAGAGACTTACCGCAAGACTTCCTTAATTATGGCAGAAAGATACGGCAAGTTTGGCATGTCCGAGAATTCTGGCAACCGATTGGAACCGACGACAGAGTCGAGTTCCTGTTGAGCCCTTCTTTGAACATCAGGACATGTCAGCATCGCGAGTATGAATGTCATCGTGGCAGCAACGATTGTTTCAGAAGCGGCTACCAGTACTTCATGTGAGCCACCTTAGCACCTCATGTGGAAGGATATTTCTTACCACCGTAGATTTGAGATGCTGCTTGCTTAATGTGCTGTGCCTGACGTTCGAAATCGGCTTTATCTCGATTGCGCTCCAAGCTCCCCAATACGAAACAATCTGATAGTGTGCTCTCATCCTGCCATAAAGTCAGAGCCAACGAAAAGTCGAACAAGTTGCAACAATACCATGTTCTTCTGTGCCATTTGGTATGGCTCCTCGATCAACCTGTCTTTCTCATCGCGCAGCTTGCGTGCTACCCTCTTAAACTCTGCTCCTGGCATCCAGTCCGGAACGTACTTTAGCGGGGAAATTACGTTGACCAAGTACTTTCCAGGAGCGGCAGCTGAGGTCAATTTTGTGAAAACGTCTTCTGCGAAGAAGACCAGTGGGTCTTTACAACGCCGTGTTGGGAGACCATATGTCAAGGATGTCGAAAGCCCTCCTATGCAACTACAGATAATTAATGGACATACTGAAATGCTTATATACGAGTAAGAGAACATACCTCCGCACGTGTTCATGTGCATCCTGTGGGGCCTGATAAATATTCGGCAAAAGACCTTTCCTCACGAATTCCACCGCACTCTCTTCAACGTGGTATTGCTTCTTTGATGAGAAATACTGCTGGAAAATTCTTCGGTGGTTTCTCCATTCGTCGCCATAGGGCATAGTTCCGAAGAACTCCTTGGCCCCAATACTGGTATAGCGCGTGAGGTCCTTCTAGCCAGAAGGAAGGGAACTCAACTTACACCTCGGTAAGCATTGGAAGCTCAGGTCTAGCTCCGAATTTCCGACACTCAGTACATCGACACTCAGTCATCATTGAATGATCGACCAACGCACCGACTAGAATAGAGACCCGACCGTTTCTCGAGGAGATCCTTCGCTATACGGATATCATTCAACACGACTATTGGTCGACCAAGTGCTTCAACATAAATAATTTTTGTTCCTATATAAATTCATTGTATGAGTTATTTACTCGGGTATTCGAGGATATTGCACTTACCAAGCCTGTCGCCCAAATTCTTGTAAAATATGTGCATGTACGTCAGGGGAATAGAGAGCGCATTGCCGATAATAGGCCATCGGGGTAGTCCAGGAGGGTAGGGAAGTATTGGCTTGCGCCGATAACGGTAAATAAAGTGGGCGAGTATGCAAAAGCATAGGACCGGGATGTCTCGAAGGAGGAGTAGTGCCATCACAGTGTGGGGTGAAATGGTATTTCGATGCTGACACCCTCTTCTTTATCTTTGCGGGCAAGCTACATCCATTAGAACCCGGTGTTTGGTGTTCTTGTTATACATGTCATCTTAAGTTTAATTAGACCGGGATCGACCTGACAGGGAAGCAGACGACGAATACATTCCTCCTCGTGTGCGACAGTGCTGCACTGACGAAATAGGAAACACTGCCAGCAGCTGCCAGGGTTGTTACATATAATACTACATTCAACACGCCAAGTACCATCTCATATATGGTTTGATAGGCTATATCTGTGATCTGTGTTCTCCCGCTAGCGTTACTACACAAGCAGCTTCAACCTCTTGGCCCGGGTTGTCCGGGTGAGTCCACCAGCGGTACCTCAGCTCAGCGTTGTGCCATTCATAATATTGAGTCACGTTCGTGAGCTTACATGAAACGGTGTGTCAATGCGCTAGCAATATCTCAATAGATTCATTGCATGAATCGTCCACCCTGGTTATTAGTTACCTCAGATAATGTATAGTACATGAGGCTAGTCCCAGAACTATGGGGTATTACAGATTATGGGTTATTAGAGCTATGGGTTATTACAGAGTCGACTGTAGTACATGAGGCTAGTCCCATCCGTTGCCACTGTACTTTATGCGGCGATCCTGCGCCCTACTCTTTGATATGAATGCGTAAATGTCCCAAAAGAGACGGTTCCGGAACCCCCCCAACCATTTCAGGACAGCCAATACAGCAACAGGTTTATGATGGTGAGCCTCCGTCTTCTTTTTCCGTTAATTTCTCCAGGCTGTAAACCTACAGACAATGGGAATATGAAAGAAAAATATGCCATTGTCAATGTGAAGTGAAACTTGACATAAAACTACAATCTTCGAATCTACGAGTTCCCCCAACCATTTCAGGACAGCCAATACAGCAACAGGTTTATGATGGCGAGCCTCCGTCTTCTTTTTCCGTTAATTTCTCCAAGCTGTAAACCTACAGACAATGGGAATATGAAAGAAAAATATGCCATTGTCAATGTGAAGTGAAACTTGACATAAAACTACAATCTTCGAATCCAATTCGATACATGTCTCGTTCAGATAACCTCCACAGACAAGTGCTCTTTGAGAAGGCTCTCCACGTTCTTGCCCTGGCGAGGGGTGAGTTTACACTGAAATGGAAGAGGTTCACTGAAATAGATTGACGGAATTAGGATCCGATAATTATGTTACCCATATCACTCACGAGACAATCGAGGCAGCGATAAACTCGGGCACCACCTTGATAGGATTTCCCTTCTCATCAAGCGCTGGGCAGATGTCGAAAACGGCTAGAATGGAGGCAGCGGCGATGTATAACATGGACAACGCGACATGTGCTCCAGGGCAAATTCTATCGACTTTCAGTACCAAACATGCAGTGATGCACATATCCCATCACACACCTTCTACCAAAACCGAAAGTGGCGACCTCCTCTGGGTTGGGGACATCGCTAGGCATGGCGCCATTTTTGAAGAACCTTTCTGGATTGAATTCCGTGGGATTCGGGAAAACCTTTTCATCATGAAGCATTGCGCTGATATTACAGTTGGTTGGGTCATTCGGGTTCATATCGCGGACTGACAAAGCGACGCACTATGCATTCGCCAATATCACGCTCCCCTTGGGAATGTAGTACCCTTCGTATACATCTTCGTCTGTGGTGAGGTGGGGGACTCCCGTGGCCAAAATCGGATTCCAACTGGGAAGTATCTCAACCAAAACTCCATAAATCACAGAAATCAGAGACTCACCGTAGGACTTCCTTAATCACAGCAGAAAGGTACGGCATGCTTGGTATGTCCGAGAATTCTGGTAACCGATCAAAGCCGACGACGGAGTCAATTTCTTGCTGAACCCTTCTTTGAACATCGGGACATGTCAGCATCGCGAGTATGAATGTCATTGCGGCAGCAACGGTCGTTTCAGAAGCGGCTACCAGCGCTTCATGTAAGCCATATCACCAACTTGTGTGTGAGAGATGTTTCTCACCACCGTAGACGAGCGCTGCTGTTTGTTTAATGTGCTGTGACTGAAGTTCGAAATCTGCCTTGTCTTGATTGCGTTCCAAGCTTTCCAAGACGAAACAGTCTGATAGTGTACCCTCATCCTGTCATAAAGTATGAGTCAACAGAAACCCAAATGAGTTGCAACTACTATACCCTGTTCTGTTGCGTTGCCTGGAATGGCTCTTCCATCAACTTGAGTGCCTCGTCATGTAGCTTACGCGCGACCCTCTTGAAATTCGCGCCCGGCATCCACTCCGGAACGTGCTTCAGCGGAGTGATCAAATTGACCAAATACTTTCCGGGGGAGCCGGCTGCGGCCATTGTCGCAAAAACGTCTTCTGCAAGGAAGACCAACGGGTCCTTATGACGCCGTGTTGGGAGACCATACGTCAAAGATGTCGAAAACCCTCCTATACAACTACAGATCATGAGTGGGTGTGATAGATTGCTTATACATGGATAAGAGAACGTACCTCCGTACAGACTCGTGTACATCCTGCGGAGGCAGATAAAGACTTGGCAAAAGAATCTTCCTCACGAATTCCAATGCCCTCTCTTCAACGCGGTATTGCTTCCTTGGGGAGAAATATTGTTGAAATAACCTTCGGTGGCTTCTCCATTTGTCGCCGTAGATCATGGATCCAAACATGTAGTCGATCCCGGCACTAGTATAACGTGTAAGATCTCTGTAGTAAGCAGAATCAAAAGAAACCCGACGTACACCTCGGTAAGCATTGGAAGCACAGGCCTGGCTTCGAATTTCCGATGCTCAGTACCTCGTATCTCAGACATAAGCAATGGCCAACGCACCGACTAGAGTAGAGACCCGACCGTCTCTCGAGGAGATCTTTGGCCATACGAATATCATTCAGGACGATTAGCGGCCGACCGAGCAGTTCAACATAAATAATTTTTGTTCCTATGTAAATTCTTTGCGTAAATCACCGGTGCCTCAAATAATCGGGGATATTGTGCTCACCAAGTTGGTTCCCTAGATTCTTGTAAAAGATGTGCATATATGTTAGAGGGACGGAGAACGCGTTTCCAACAATCGGCCATCGAGGTAGACCAGGAGGGTAGGGAAGTAATGGCTTGCGCCGATAACGATAAATAAAGTGGACGAGCACGCAGAGACACAAGAACAGGATGTCTCGAAGATAGAGTAGTGTCATCCTGGTGTGGTGGTCGAGCTGGATTTCGGTGAAGACGCCCTCGTCTTTATCCTCGTGAGTGAGTTTCCGTAATTCCTATCCATCGGAACTCGACATTCCTTTGTGCTCTACTTGTCGTGGCAAAGAAGCCGGTGATGAATTCACTCCTTTTCCCCATGCCACCCTGTTCTGACTAAATACGAAACGTTAGTTGGCAGTTACCTGAATAGTTATATATAATATTACGTTCAATACGTTATATACCATGTCATATGTGGCCTCATAGGCTGTATCTTCAATGTTCTGGAAAAGAGGGCTACAATGTTCTCGTTAACGCTACTGTACAAACAGAAGTTCTTGACCCTTGAAGTTGGCCGCAAGTCACAAATCGGAGGTTGGAGAACGGAGGCAGAACATAAGTAGTGGCATCTCGGTGGCATTTAGACCAGTAGAGGGTCACCTAAGGCATCGAAATTCCCAGCCTAGAATCTAGAAGTTAGCCTGGAGGATCACGGGGATTTATCTACAGGAAGGCGAGTTTCATAATCCCGGGTTCCCCGGGACGAAAGTATGTGCAGACTTCGGCATCAGATGACTTGAAGTTTAAACACCCAAGTTAAATATCCCTATGAAAGACCTTCGACGTTTCTGCTCAGATGGGGATTGGACCCCACACCAACGGCAGGGGTATCTTGGTACATAATAACCTGTGCAAATCAGGTGCGAATGTCTAAACGCAGCTACTGCATTAAATATAACAGGGTACACTAGCCAAGAGATATTTTATAGTTCCTCACGGCCAGCTTTAGGCTCCAAACCAACAAGCTCGACATCGAATACAAGAGCAGAGTTGGGAGGGATTACGCTCCCGAACCCACGCGAGCCTGAAGCCAAGCCATCAACGACATAACAAAATGGGTATTTCAAGTGTACGAACCGTAGGCCTTGTTGGAGGGGATCGTGAGCTTGCGCTTTTCATTCAGGCACATGCCTTGGAGACCCTCGTCCCAACCTTTGATAACCTGGCCAATACCGACTATGAAAGCGTGCGTCAAGATTGAAAACAAGCGACATAGATAATATAGGACATACGAGTCAAGGGGAGAGGGGAGTTGCGGTCGTGACTATGAATGCTCCTATTAGCTCGCGCCTAAGTATCATAGAGACGTTATATACCTAGAGTCGAACTTGTTGCCATTGGAAAAGAGAGTACCAGTCTGTCCAAAGCGTAGTTGTGGTTAACGCGTTCACTTTGCTGGTGGAACACTACATACGTAGTGCACGCGAATTGAATCGCCTGTCTGCGCTTGGTGGGGACATTCTTCAGGCTTGTACACGGTGTCGATGACAAGCTCTTCCGGGGCCTCCTTAGCGAGAACGGGGAGAATAACAGCAAGGAGGAAGCAAGGAAGCCAGTTCAGGAGTTGCATGGTGGTTGTTGGGTTTCAAGATAGTCGTCCAAAGCAGCTACGTGGTCAAGATTCACGCGAACGTGGTATAAATCAAACTCGGCCCTGATCGTGTCGAAAACGTGGGGAACGTGGAAAATACTTGCCAAATACGAAGCATCAGCATTCCAAGTGTCGGCAAGGGAGACCTGACGGCGGCACCTGTCGGAGTCGGTCTCTGCCGTGTGATGCAGAGCCGGAAGAGGAAGGAACTGTATAGTTCTCACACTCGGCCTCCAACCTTATTTTATTACCGTTTCGAGGACGCCCAGGAATACCTTTATCCGACCCCGCCGACCGACGACAACGACGATGGTGAGGAGCCTATTGCTGCCTCTTGACGTTATGCTGAACGTGTGACGCTGCGTAGCCTTCCCAAAAGACTTTCCGTGTCAAGCAAAAGCTCGCCAAGGCTGGCCGCCAGAACAGGTGTGTTGGGCGGTTATATACGCAGCTGTGAGCGAGGGTGCTGATAGTACACCACCAGGCCTATCCCTCAATGGTTCCGCCTCAAGACTGACACAAAAATCCAAGTCCGTCCCCCCTGTTCTATGCCGATAATCACTTGAAACCGATTACTGATCAAATACGCTTGTTGCCTCCAATAGTACAACGCCAAGCGCCGCCACTGGCGAAGGACGAAGTTGAACATCTAAACTCCCCCTCGCTCTCGTTTTGCGCATCGTGTCTTAGCTTCGTTGGGCAGGAATGGATGTAAGAGCAGAGGGAGGCTGAGGCCGGGCGTCAGAGCATGTATCCGTTCGCTTTTTTATCTTTTCTTCGCATGCACCTATGAGACAACAACCCCCATGCACCATGCAGGCATTCTCGTCCCGATCGACCGACACTACAACTACCAAATCATTTGTATCGAATGGGCTAATTAATGCAGAGGTCCTGCAGCTTAGCTCCTGACTGATGAACGATGGAATTGCACTTCAAGAATCCACAGCCGGAAGTTGAAGTGTTTGGAATGGGCTGCTATTCTGAATTGACTTAGCAGAACTTAAGATTTGAGCATTTTGAATCAATGTAAGATTTCTGAGCTGTACATGAAATTAGCAAGCATAATTAGCGCCCAGACGCTCGTCGAATCACAAGTGAATTGATTCCCACGTGCCTGAACACGCCTCATGAATTCAGGCTTGCCACGATGACCGACAGCTCTACACATCCCCCCACCTCCTCGATTTTCTCCGTCCCTCGGATCCTGTATATCGGGATTTTGAGTAGTGGTATCTTGAACACAGGTACGACACATGTATTACCATCTCCAGGAAACGAGCTGAACAAAGCCATTGGGCTTTACAGAAGGTTTCACTTTTGTTTAACACGTTCCGTCAGCGTCGACACTTTGAATAGTGACTCTACGACTACTTTGGTCACATATTTTGTCCGAGACTTCCTTCAAGAACTTCATAGAAGGTCTCTGAATTATATCTTCGGAAACGCGTCGTCATATTCGCCGGCCACGTCAGGACCCAAATTTTGCCAACTTAGATTTCCTTCAAACACCGAGATACAAGAAATAGGCTATGCCACCGTTGATCCTTGTAGCATTCCTGGTCGTCCTCGTGGCACAGGTAGTATCATGGATAGGAGAGAGCGTGTTGAGCGAATTCGTGAGTCATCTGTCTGCTCTTAACTGCTATTCACAAACTCTTGAATATGACAGGCATATTCGTTGTATCTACGAGGGACGAAAGGCTCCCTCGTGCGTAAACAGAAAGAGCTCAAAACCGATATCCTTAAAACGAAGCAAGAGCTGTTGCAAACGAGCGCACAGGACCAGTTCGCGAAGTGGGCGAAGCTGAGACGGAGTGTTGATAAAAATCTGTCTGACTTGGAGAAGCTTAGTACGTACCTTTATTCACCTCCACTCATTTTCCCGACGCTGACTCTAATTCTTTCCTCAGACTCTAAACTTTCCTCAAGCAAAACTTCATTTACGTTCGCATTCAGGGCCTTCCTCTGGATCGTCGTCAACATTCCTCAGTACGCCATCGCGTGGAAGTATCGCTCCAAAGCCGTCTTCTGGCTTCCACAAGAGTGGTTCAACCCAGTCGCACTATGGTGGTTGTCCTTCCCATTCGCGCCAAAGGGTTCGGTCAGCGTTATGACCTGGACCTGGGCGTGTAAATATGTGCTGCAGATTGCTGGAGAGGTTGTGCGGTATGTTATACGTGAGTCATTCCGTTTTGTATGTTTTCTTTCTCCCTGATTGACATATGCGTACAGTGCCAATATTCATCTCAACACCGGTCGTGGCTGATGAAAAGACGGGAGAAAAAGAGAAGGAGAAAGTCGAGCCCATCCCTATTGCTCAGGTGGACTAGGACAGAACGCTGTGTCGTAAATCCTATTTTTCCCTCCCCTTATATATCGCTAAGCACCGGGTAATGTATATGTTTCGTAGATTATCACGCATCGTTACCTGTAATCTGTTACATTCAGTGCATTGGGATATTCAATATTCAACCGCCAACTGTCACAACCCAACCGGCCGCTCGTAACCTGTGGGCTGGTTCAGAAACATAAAGGACCGGGTTGTCGTCTCGTCAGCTGATCCCGATATCAACCTTTGACGCTAGTGGGTACCACATGCTACCACAACGGTAGCTAACACTAGGGATATAAGAGGCGAGTCTCACTTGAAGCGCGCTTATTGGGCCTCCATCTATGTCCTCAGTGATGCACCCGCCGTCTCCTGCATCGCGGTTCATCTAACATAGCACTGCTACCATCGCAAGTCTCCCAGACCACTCCCATCTAGACTCTGGCGATGAACTTTGGTTGGGGATGCGTTCGACATACCTGTGGATTAATAGAACAAATTTTTCAAAGATCTTGATGCGACACCAGGACTATTTGGCAGAACCAGAGCACACTATCAGACCGTCTTGCCCCGACTCCGAACCCGATCGGGGTTGGGCGGACTTCAGACCTCGGTCACAGCACATTAAACAAACAACAGCGTAAATCCGCGCAGGTAAAAAACATTCTCTATACAGATGTTGAAATCACTCACATACGAATACTAGATGTTTCCGAAACGACTGCTGCTAACAATGTCATTTCTATTCGTGATGCTGACATATGCTGATATTCAAAGAAAGGTTCAACAGGAAATTGGTTCTGCCATCGGCTTCAATCTGCCACCAGAGCTCTCGGATATGCCAGACTTTTTATACCTTTCTGCTATAGTGACAGAAGTTCTACGGTGAGGCTCTCTAGTTTTCATAATTTATTAGAGCTTTGACTGAGATACTTCCCATTTAGAATCCGATTACGGCCGCAGCGGGGGGCCCCTACCTCACCACGGACGAAGGTGTATATGAGGGCTATTATATTCCCAAGGGGAGTATGATATTGGCGAATTCATAGTACGTCATTTTGTCAGGCTAGATTAATGTCTCTGTGGTACCTGACCTACTGCATCGTTAGTGCGATGCTTCACGATGAAAATATTTTCCCAAATCCCACGGACTTCAAGCCAAAAAGGTTCACCAAAAGTGGTGTCATCTCTGGCGATGTTCTTGACCCAGGAAGCGTGGCCGCTTTCGGTTTTGGCAGAAGGCGTGTGATGCAGTAGATATGTGACCACACGATTTATTCCAGTGAACCTCTGCCATTCTAGTGTAAATTCGCCCCTCGCGAGGGTAAGAATGTGGAGAGCCTCCTCAACGACTTAATTGTGGAAATTATCTGAATGGGACATACGTTGTCGTGTCAAGTTTCGTTTCATGATGCTTTTCTTTCCTATATGCACTGCGGAAACCGGGACTTGATTGTTCACTACATGGCTTATGATCGGGGTGCTGTCGGGTTTGGATGGGATTTTTTCCCATCCAAACCCGTTCTTGCTGATATGGTGTTCTTTGATTAAGCTTATCCGGCCACGTATAACACCGCGCGACATGCAAAGGTACTCCCGAGCCCGTGATAATCCTATCTCGTATCTGGAAGTCTTAACACACGCCTTGCCTTGTTGAGTTCTGAGTCTCCTGATGTGAGGACCCTTGTTCATCTTGTTACTTTGTCACTTCTCGAATGGTATTCCGTTTTCTGACATACAGAACCCCCACAACTTAATCAGCGCCCAACTGATTCCCTTATACCAACCCCCTCCCTCCCTTCACTACCTTCGATACGACAGTAGTTCCTAATACTCCCATGCAGCAGACATCCTCCCCGAACTGAAGTTAGCGCCTTAATATAACCCAGCATAAATGACACTCTCCAGATGACTACAACTTGGTGATGTACCTGCCCGATACCCTGCCAACCGCATGCTTGACGACCCTCCGACATTTCCAACTTGGGCCATCACCGCTTCCAACATCATGCATCATCATACCAGCGTCATGACGTGCCACCGGCTTACCGGACCTCCCTAGTACACTCATATACCAGTCTCAAAACGTGCCCTATCGATCCGTTTGACTTCAGGAGCCCAAATTACACTAGCAACGATTTATCTGGCAACCGCCCCGATACTTGTGGTAGTCGATATCTTACCAGAGTTGGGCTCAAAGGGAAAGCCCATCAAAGTCGAATCAAACCCCCCCCCACCAGTTTCATACTTGAAGCGAGCGCGCCCCATTGAGCTAGACGGGTGTCATGACTATAGACAACCACTTCCAGGTCAGGTCGTCCCGTGCACAGACAAGAACGTGGATGGCTTGCTCAAGGAGTACACGAGCTATGAATTAATCGAGGGGGCACAGTCCCAATGCGCTATCAAAGATTTTAGCTTTTCTTGCTACCCACTTTTTTGCTATTTCTGTACGTGCGCGTATCCTCATTTCTACGCCACACCCAAGATATATTACTAATCCGCTCTGATTCGGTAGGCAACGAGCCGCCATCCAAACACTGAACCACGAAGAAGAACAAAATCACGAGTGCTGTGGGCTGCAAATGTCAGCAGCTTCCGCATTCTTAAACTTCCGAAGCTCGGGGTAACCGACCAGGCCCGCTAGTGTACCCACTTTCTGTGACTTCTAACTTCTGTCAGAAGCGGAAGCACGGCTAAAGTCCCTTGTGATTGACAGCCAGCCTTACGAAATATGGGACGAGCTTATAAATACAGCATAGGTCATGGACACATCAGTGCAACGATGCTGGGCTTCCGCGATGCACTCTTTGTTTCTTTCTGTATCTTAGTACATGTAGCATATCGCTACCGCCGCAAGTCACTTCCACCTGGGCCTCGACGATGGCCTCTGTTTGGCAATGTGTTTGATATACCAGTGAGTTATCAACACAAGTTTTTCAAAGATCTTGGGGAAAAACTTGGTAAGTACTCAATGAACCGTGTTTCACAGAAGCAGATAAATGTTGTGTTAGGGAGCAAGATGGTGTTCTTGAAGGTTTTTGACCGATCCATGATAGTTATAAACGACGTGAAAGTCGCGCAAGACTTGTTGGATAAGCGGTCAGCTTTGTACTCAAGTCGGTGAGGAACCTCTGTGCGCTTTCCTAGGAAATTCAGGAAATGAACGATGGGATAGTCCCAGACCGAAGATGCTTGTTGATGTGTGAGTCCCTACTAGCTTCTGATGGGCCTCAAACATTAAGCACGTGTTGCGGCTTATCATATATATGTGCTGCAGAATGAAGATCGACTACATTTTCGCATTCATGCCCTACGGCGAAGAGTGGAGGACCCACCGCCGGCTATTCCAACAGTACTTTTCCTCAAGGAATGTGGACACGGAACAAACAGCACAGCTCGACTTTATCCGTAAGGGCCTCCTCGTGAACTTGTACGAATCCCCCCAGAAATTCCCAGAACACATCCTCAAGTATGTCTCTGTTATCGGAGGCAGCAGCCGTTGACTTACATCCTCAGTTGCATCGGAGGCCTAATCTTTGCAACGACATATGGACTCACAATCCAGCGAAACAAAGACCCGAATGTTGATCTACAGGAGTATGTCTACGGTATCTCAGAGGGTGCAGCTATGCCCGGGCGATTCTTGGTGGATATAATTCCTTGGCTTAAGTACGTCCCGGAGTGGATGCCGGGAGCCGGGTTCAAGACTCTTGGTCGGCAATGGACAAAATTGTTGCATAGGGCGATGAATGAACCTTACGAGGCTGCATTAAAAGTTATTGTGAGTTTACTTTCGCGTTAATGGACAATTTGTTTTTACGTTCGATCCTACTTGGTAGGATGATGGAACTGCACGCGAATGTCTCGTTTCGTGGACCTTGAAGCAGCATAGAGACCAGCCTGGCTTTGACTCGATACAGGAACGCCGTATCAAGCAAACTGCAGCAGTGACATATAAAGGTCCGCCGCCGGGATTATTTTGACCTCAATTCTCGAGTCTTTGTTTTAACATTAATATCTGGTAACTTACAGCTGGGACTGATACTCGAGTGGCCGCCCTTCTGACTTTCGTTATTGCCATGCTTACACATCCAGATATCCAACGGAAAGCGCAAGCCGAAATCGACGCAGTTATTGGACTTGGAAGGCTACCCGATTCCTCGGATATACCGCACTTGCCGTATCTTTCTGCTGTTGTGAAAGAACTCCTTAGGTGGGTTGTCTCTCCTTCGCCCTCATGCAGTTTCTCATGCAGGCTATAGATGGAATCCTATCACGCCCCTTGGTTCGTATTTCTCCCCCTTGGGACCTCGCTGGGGGACTCGAGCATGCTGATATATTTGATACCTGAAGGGATTCCCCACGTGACGAGCAATGAAGATGTCTATGGAGGAATTTATATCCCAAAAGACTGCATTGTATTCGCGAATGCTTAGTAGGTATCCGTAGCATTCAGGGTATCTCGGTTAAGCCATAGTTATTAGTGCTATGCTTCATGACGAGGAAAACTTCCCGGACCCTGAAGAATTCAAACCGGAGCGATTTATGAGAGATGGGAAGCTCAGGACTGATGTCCTTGACCCAGAAACTACCGCGACATTCGGCTTCGGTAGGAGGCTCGTCACAAACCCACTTGATCACTTAAATATCTGTTAACCTTTTTAATTTCAAGGATCTGCCCTGGGGCTCGAATAGCATTATCAACAGTTTATCTGGCGATTGCATCAATTCTCGCAGCGTTTGATATCTTGCCGGACCTAGACTCTGAAGAAAGGCCCATCAAGGTTGAACCCAAGTTTTTCAATTCATCTATCGTTTCGTGAGTTGGACGTTCGAGAGGAGTATTGCAATAGCCTGATGCATATCGTCACTATAGACAGCCACTTCCCTTCCCATGTAGGATTGTCCCACGCCAGGACAGGAACGTGGATGGTTTGCTCAAGGAATATATGGGCCATGATTTTATCTAGGAAATAGATCTCTAGGCACGTCGTACCGGCCAAGGGAAAGGGTTGCAAATCCTCAATTGCAGTTGCTGGTTTTCATCAGTCTCAAGTAGACCCTTTTATATCATCCGGACCGTAGTAAACTAGTCTCTGTGTGTTGGGTAACGGTATGGCGCATTCTTGTTGCCATCTTCTGGAAAAAGACTACAGTCACGTTTTCGCAGTCTTCTGAGGGCGGAGGCCCTTATCGACACCTATGAGCTGGTTGAGGGCCCGAGCCTAGCTGGCTCAGGCGCATTCGGGCAAGCATATGGTGCCTGTATATAATTCATAATGATACTTTTCTGAGACCCTAAGTTGTAGAGTTGGGCCAGTCCAGGACTAGTCAAAGATTGCTGCATGCAGTGGGGTTGCCTGAAGTTCAGAATAGAAATTGGTTATGACATGGAAACTGAGCAGCGCAAGACGGCGTATATAGGTTCTCTGAAGTCTGTCGTCAATGGAACTTGAGGGAGGATCATGTGAGACGTCAATTTTCAAATTTTCCTCCTAAGTAACGACAAATCACGGAATGCTAAAAGATCCTACGCCCTAGTAACGCTGATATCAATACCGTGCTTAAGAGCACGGCTATACGGGCAGAACTACACGGCGGGTTAGCATGTGGTGCGTGACGCATCAGGACTATGTACCTCGTGAGCCGCCTGGAGCACATTCTCATCAACACCTTCCACTTTGATACCCACCGCCAACCCGAATCCTCCGATATCCTTGGGTTCACCGAGAGAGACAGAGACGTGGACTTTGGCAGCCTCGGCCTGGTCAGGCTTCTTCTGGTTGCGGGCCATAAGCTGGGTCGCGCCTAGAAAGCAGGCTATTGCGTGTCATTACTATTGGTTCGACTTCTTAGTTTGACGGTCAATGGGATCGTACAAGCATAGCCCATGGCAAACAGTTGCTCGGGGTTCTTTCCATTCCCGGTGCCCCCAAGTTCCTTCGGAGTTGCGAGGTCGATGCCAAAACCATCTGACTCAACTTGGCCATTACGACCTGTACCTGTGGCTGTCGCAGTTACTTGATACTGTAGAAAGGTATTGGCATCAGTCGAGTGGGTTTCAGTGAACGAATACGTGCCTTGACATCCTTGAGAGTTAGGTATGTCCTTGTCTGAGTAATTGGGAACCGGAGGCGAGTGGACTGGAGGAGAGGACGACGGAGAGAGTGGGCAACAGTCGACAACATCGTGGGCTGATGCAAGTTGGAAGTGATGTCAAATGATTGATGTGATCCAAGCGCTGAATCCCTCACTCAACCGTCTGGCGTTCAGTGGATATCCAAAAAATGGTTCATGGGCACAACTTCTCGAGCTTGAATTAAGTTAGGTTCTACAAAAAGCAAGCTTATTGATTCGCGGACGGCCGTGCCATGGCGTCTTCTATCGGGATTCTGTCTGAGTTGTGTCCCCTTGCTGCAACTGTGGTACAGCATGGCACCCTGTCCCGTTTCAAGAAACGATGCAAATTGAGCCAGAAAAGAAAGGACTGGCATGAAAATGAATTCTATTCGCTTTGACAGTTTAATGAGACGAGATGGTCCGGCCCTTTTGGGTGATGGTTATTAGTCGGCCATGATGAGTACATCAACCTTTAGCACGATACGGACGGTGGATCTCTGGTTCTACTGCAGAAACCTGGGTCCTGACATTTTGTATGGCCGACTGACCACTGGTAAATATTTCTGAAGGATATTTGGTGATGGCTAAAATATGTTATTCAATGGTTTCCCCTGTCCTGAAGGCGGCTATAACGTTACTCGATCCACTAGTCAACACGGCCGCCGCAGATCCCTCACCACCAGAGGTTGCTGTGGTTATTGGACTCCACATTTCTACACCGCTAAGAGAAAACTATCTACTAAAACATGGCGAGCGTGTTCTTAGACTAAGATCACACCCCTCGGCAGGGTTGTATCTATGTTATAGTAATAATTGGTGCTGAGGTAGCGTGTGGAGGATTCTAGTTGAAGGGTTGAGCATGCAGGTGTATGTGACGAAGTGAGGGGATGGCGGCGGTGTTAATATAGACACAACTACGGTCCATAAATAAAATAAAAATGGGAATAGAGGAGTTGATAGAGAACTAAAATAAAAGGGGAAGGGGGGAGTACGGCTTACGGCGACTAGATGGTTACACTTGGTCCAATGGTGCGTCCCTCATGGTTTTGGGCGGGCCTTTTCCAGAAATTCGGTAAGGGCAGTAATTCCGGGTTTAGTTCCCGGGGTGTCTGGGATATAAAGATATAAACTACATCACAAAAGCATTAATGCTAACTGCAACCTAGGATTTGGTGTCTGAAACATCCCGAAGGATTTTATGGTGTTTTTGTAGGTGTTGAGCATGCACGTATCCTGTGCTCCCGTATACGGGGGCCCTCCCCACATGGGCAGGATACGGGCTCGGAGGGGGTATGGAAAGCTGTAAGAAGTCACATCAACATACCATCTCCGACAAGGTTCGAGCTCCTTGCTCATCGAAAACATCCGTCGACTGACCCTCTGACTCGTTGCAGGTCACCCGTCGCCGTTGTCGCGTCCTCTCTTTTGGCTATAAACATAGACCCAATGTGGCGGAACCCTTCAGGACTTCATGGCTCCATGTATCGCTTTCGTTCGTCCTCTTTTTATTTTCCATTTCTTCTTCGGCGACAGCCGCGACTAGTCAGTCCCACGCGCCTAGATGAACGACCAAACGATAGGTCATCCCCCCGAATTGGTAGTATGGAATCCATGCCTAGTGATGCCAATATGAGCGTTTGTCCCCGCTTGCGGGCAGTCTTTGGTACTGGCGTTTCGAGATTGTATCACGGGGTGGACCTGTAGCACGAGTTGCTCTGTCCCTCGGGCGCTTGGGCACAGTAGTATAATCACTCACTCACCAGGATGTAGGATCCGTCGACGGCTTCAGATACAGCT
This sequence comes from Macrolepiota fuliginosa MF-IS2, assembly GCA_015584085.1. Taxonomy (NCBI): domain Eukaryota; kingdom Fungi; phylum Basidiomycota; class Agaricomycetes; order Agaricales; family Agaricaceae; genus Macrolepiota; species Macrolepiota fuliginosa. The sequence continues at coordinate 65,803 of MU151124.1, read as the reverse complement.
GCGAAACCTGGCACGGATTAGTTTGGGCATTGTTTGTCTGAGCTAGAGAACTAGTTGTTTTAAGTTTAGTTATTGTAACTTTATAACTATTTTTTTCTTCTCGTCGCGATAGTTGACTTTCCTGTCTATCATAGTCAATATAGCCACGAGCCCTTGAGTATCGATCCCAAACCGCCACTCGACATACTTGAGGAATATTCAGGCAATATTTGAAACGAATATCAGGAGACGGTCTGATGCTTGGCCTCGCTTGATGCAGAAGGACTACCATTCACTTACTTATAAACAAATGACATGAATTGAAACCTATTGGTAACTAGGCGAGGAAATGTAAAGGAAGACTGCTGAATGGTCTGATACTCGGTTTGCGCTGGCAACTCTTGAGCCATTCGGAGAGACGGAGAAATAGTGACTTGAGCACGGCGCTAGTGCCGCTCCCTTCAAAAGGCCTCAGAGGAAAAATGGGATATTGATACATAATTATTTCCAAGTGTTGATGTCTATTTGTCGTCCATTTGTCGACTTAGTGATGTCCCATCGATGTTCTAAATTTGAGCCAGATGCGTCGTTCTGTCTTCCTGGTCTTTCCATTCGCAACGTCAAGCGGCCAACTGGTGAATATTTCTGACAGTGGATTTTTTTCTCACCACTCTGTGACCCTTAGATCGTCCGAGGGGTCCGGATTTTCCACCCAGTAACAACCCCAAATTCCGTCGCCATTTATCACAATATGACCGCCTCGAGAGACTGTCAAGGCTCATTATACAACAATCATGGGCGGCATCGTTGCACAAATTGGGTTGGCCTGTCATCTAAGGACGCGCCGTTCTGATATGCAAAGTACAACTTTCCGCTCATTGGCGTTTTGGATTCATTCTCGGATCGCATTCAGGTGTCAAATATCGTAAGCTATGACAACCGTTTCTCCAGTTAGTATTCCAGGTCATGACATTTTATTGTGTTGCCCCGGCACTGGTGGCGTTGGGGCGATGTGAATCAGTGACCTTATTGAAACGGGATTGGTATCTGTCGATTGGACTGTGAGTGTTAGTACTTGCTAGTTTTGTTCAAGCTTGCGTAGCTCTACCTCATGCGGTAAACATAAACACTGTACTGGGTCACTGACACCCACAGTGGGTTTGAATCTGACAGATCATCTATACCCGGCCGTAAATCCATTCCTTGCCGTGGTATGTGCATCCAGTGTACATACCACTCCTTCATGCACCTCCCTGAAGTGATTATATCATCCGACTTCTCACCTAATCGTGCAGAAGACTGAATGTAACCTGACGTATTCGTGCCTTCCGTAACATAAAAAGTCCTTGTATGCTGCCGGCACAAAGGCATCAGCTGATTCCAAGCGAGTTCCACGTTCATTGCACGGGTTTTTATCAATGAACACCGGTCGCAAACTATGCCTGTCTTTGGAAGAGATTACGGATACCTTTAATCATTTAAGAGCCCAATCCACTCAGAGTCCAGACCCAGTGGGATCATAACGATGGCGCTCTTCAGCCCCCGCGACCTCCTCTTTGTGTCGGCTTGTCTGCTCACCCACTTCATCTACCGCTACCGTCGACGAACGGTGCTACCTCTGCCTCCTGGACTACTTAGATGGCCTATCCTCGGCAACGCATTGTCTATTCCAGCGACATATGGGCATAGGTTCTACAAGGCTCTGGGGACAAAGCTCGGTGAGGAATGGCGAGTCCTCAGTGGACAGTAACTAATGTCGTGTTTCAGGTTCAAAGATAATATACCTGGAAGCGTTGGGACAATCGATCATCGTACTTAACGATGCTCAAATGGCGAAAGATCTTCTTGAGAAGCGCTCGGCATTGTATTCCAGTAGGTGAGTATGAGTTTCGATCGCAACGGGAGGCCAAAGTTGACTGGCCTCTCGTAGGCCGCATCTGAATATGATCATGGACGTGTACGTTCCACCCCATCTATCTTGGTCTCATTGCGGCTCATTCGTGGTCAAAGAATTGGGATTAACCATCTTTTCTCTGTAATGCCCTACGGCGACGAATGGAGGAACCATCGTCGACTATTCCAGCAATACTTCTCACCCAAATATATCGGTAGAGAGCAGGCGAAAGGGTTGGAGTTCGTCCGCAAGGGCCTATTGCCAAACTTGTACCAATCTCCTCAAGACTTCCTCGAGCACGTACGAAGGTGGGTACCTTACACTCACAGTTTAGTTAGCAATCTAACACATTCTCAGTTGCATAGGGGGCTTTGCTACGTCTATAACGTATGGACTACCAATCAGACGAAGTCATGATCCGACTGTAGAATTCTCGGAGAAAGCATTTTCCATTTTGACCGAAGCTGCTACCCCCGGACGATTCGTTGTCGACATCATGCCTTCGTTGAAGCACGTTCCCGAGTGGGTACCAGGAGCTAGCTTCAAAATCTTGGCGCGTGAATGGAGAGCAATTTTGTTACGAGTGAGAGACGAACCATATCAAGCAACGTTAGCGGCCATTGTGAGTATCATTTACATCCTTGCCAGCAAACTTCTGATAGCAAAAAGGAAGATGGCAGTGCTCCCGAATCTTTTGTTTCTGAAAGTCTAGCACGCCATAGCGACAGGTCGGATTACGAACTCCAGGCACTACACACCAAACAGGCGGCTACGCAACTCTACGGCGGTAAGATGTTTCACGTAATTTTGATGTCACCACGCTCATTGCTCATCTGTGCTTACTAGCCGGATCCGAAACAACGGTGGCTGCTGCTCTGACTTTCGTCCTCGCTATGCTTAAATACCCCGAGGTCCAGAAGAAAGCCCAACGAGAAATCGACTCTATTGTCGGACAAGATCGATTACCCGACTTTTCTGATCAACAGCATTTACCATATCTTTCCGCAGTCTTGAAGGAGGTCATACGGTATGTCATATCCATTCGTTCAGTCTGACGTCATCATTATTTTTTATTCAGTTGGAACCCAATTGTACCCCTCGGTAAGTCAACCCGTCTAGAGTGACGATTACAAGGCTGAGAGTCGTCACCGACACAGGTGTTCCCCATCGAACGACTGAAGAAGACGTTTACAATGGATACTACATTCCAAGAGGCAGCATCATTATTGCTAATACCTTGTGGGCTATGAGATACTTACTAAATGCTAAACCTTCGTTAATCCATTATCACCAGCGCCATGCTTCAAGATGAGGCTATCTTTCCAAATCCAGAGGACTTCAATCCAGATAGGTTCCTGAAGGATGGCAGCATCAACACAGAGGTCCCTGACCCGGAGGTGTATGCGACATTTGGTTTCGGACGAAGGTTCAGTGGTTGGACTCACAAATAAATGAGAAGGACTGACCCACCTCCCCTTAGGATCTGCCCGGGGGCTCACATTGGCTTATCGACACTCTATATTGTTTCTGTCTCAATGCTGTCTCTCTTTGATATATCCCCCGAAATCGACCCCAATGGGAATCCAATTCAGGTTGTTCCTGAGTTCAAACCCGCTTCCATCACTTCGTAAGCCCGAGTGCTGTTTCTTCAGTTCTTTTGAATTGACTAGGCTCCTATGTCAGTGACCCGCTGCCATTTCAATGCAAGATAACCCCGCGCGAAGGAAGGGACGTCGAAGTTCTTTTGAAGGAATTCATGGACACCGAAGTCATTTGAGGAATGTGTGGTCTTTGTATGTGTTTTACCACCGTTATCATAAGTCTGTGGACCCCTTGACCTTGTCCTGCCGATGTGATACATAAGAGCATGTGTATGTGTGTAATTTGAGTCCAGCCGTTTTAACAGCCCCATGAATACACGAAATTCTTGCGTCTAGTTCTGACTTCAGTCTTGTCGCAAGAGAACCTAATCATCCTTAACGTAATAAATCATGTGTAGCAAGCAAACCAATGAACAAGGGCGCATCATTGCATCGAAGACTCCAGATCAAACAGACCGCATTTTTGTCAAATTGTTAGTAGACTTGGAATCACCAGGGCAACTGGAAATGCCAATACTTGCCACTTGAGTCGGTGAGAATAGGGAGAATAACACGGAGAATATGAAGAAACTTACAGTGTGTTGTTAAGTCATATTATTTCAACATGTAGATAGTCCTTCAGCAGATTCTCGACGTTCTTCCCTTTGCGAGGAACGAACTGACACCTAAACGGTAATGGTTCACTACACGTCGAATTAGAACACTCACCCACAAATCTTAGATCTGATGCTACTCACGAGACGAGAGATGCAGCAGAGAATTCGGGTACGACCTCGAGTGGAGACCCTTCAGCATCCAGTTCAGGTAGAATATCGAATACTGTAAGGATAGAAGCTGCTGTCAGGTATAATAGTGGAAGGGCGAGATAAGCTCCTGGGCATATTCTGAAAGGACAAGAGAATGAGCACAAATGGCCGTACATGAGGCCTACAGAGCTGACCTTCTCCCAAATCCGAAGGTCACAGCGACTTCTGGATCAATGGTCATATCAGGAGATAGTTTTCCATCTTTCAGGAACCGCTCTGGTTGGAAAACATGGGGGTCCGGAAAAATTTCCTTGTCGTAAAGCATGCCACTGAACTCTGGCGTGAGGCAAATTGCGGAAATCTCGGTAAATCAGACTTACTATGCATTGGCGATAACGATGCTCCCTTTCGGGGTATAGTATCCTTCGTAAACGTCTTCCTCATCCGTGAAATGCGGCACACCTATAAGTCCATCGAGCCCAGTTAAATACGAATAGCAATGAAGAGGGCTTTCTATCACCAAGTGGTACGATGGGATTCCAACTTGGAGGTATGTCAGAAAATATTGGTCCGCTTTGCGAGAAGCCTTACCGGAGGACCTCCATGATTGCTGAGAGGTAGGGTAGTTGAGCCTGATCCGAAAGATCGGGCAAGCGATTCAGCCCCAGAACAGAGTCAAGTTCCCTCTGTGCCCTCTTCTGAATATCGGGATATTTAAGCATCGCAAGGATGAACGTTATGGAGCTAGCAACTGTCGTTTCGGATCCAGCTGAGAAGGTGTATTTCACACCGATGTTCAGTTCACATAAGTAGTTTCGAGTGTGGCATCGCTTACCTCCATAGACCTGTTGCCCTATCCTCTTGATATCGTCAACGGACACTTCAGGATCTGAACCTTCGCTTTGAAGTGTGAGATTGTCTGAGGCGAACGATTTTTGAGCCGTCCCATTATTCTTTCAGGAGCTTCAGAAAAAGCACCGAGCGGCAAAAAAAAATCGTCGTACCATGGTCTTGACTGCAGCTTCATACGAGTCTTCCGTTACTTGCATGATCAGAGCCTTCCACCTCCGCGCTAACTTCTGAAAGTTTGCCCCAGGAACCCACCCCGGAACGTACTTCAGTATCGGAAATACATCGACGAGAAACCGTCCAGGTGCGACTGCACTCGTTATAGCGCTAAAGGCATCCTCCGAAAGTCCAATTATGGGATCATTGGTACGACGGACTTGAAGCCCGTATGCAATGGCAATGGCAAATCCTTCCATGCAACTAAACAGTATCAGATGAAGCCCCTCCTGAAGGGTCGAACTCACCTTCGAATATGCGAACGAAAATCACTTGGGGAGTGATAGAGGTTAGGGAGTAGTCCTTTCCGAACGAAATCCACAATTCTTTCCTGATCTCTGTGGAGAGTTTTGGGTGAGAAGTATTGCGTGAACAGTCGACGGTCGCGTCTCCAAGCGTCCCCATATGGAAAAAAGGAAAAGAAAAGATCGATTTTCATACTGTTTGATATTGAAAGTCAGTCACTGTGCGAAGTGAATGAGGAGAACGCACATCTATAATAACATCGTCATACAAGGCCTGATGGTTCCCGTTAAATTGGTCTCCCAAGATGTGAATTTATTTTTACCGGCTGGAATATATGGATGAACGCTTTTCCAACAAGTCTTTTGCCATCCGATGGTCATTGAGGATGACCATTGGTTGACCAAAAGCCTCGAGATACAGGATCTTTGAGCCTGCAGCAGGATCGTTAGTCAGAGTCCATCTTCCATGATCCCCTCTCACCGAGTTTCTCCCCCGGTTGCTTGTAGAACCTGTGCGTATAATCCATCGGTATCGAAAGGGCATTTCCGACGATGGGCCACCGTGGTATTCCAGGTGGTAGAGGGTTGGATTTCCGTTTCCGATAAATATAGAGGAGGACTGTTAGGCAAAGGGATAGAACGGCCACTTCCTGCAGTCCTAGCATGATAGTAAGAGCGTTGGGAATTTTTTCTTTTGGTATTTCAGTATCTTTATGTCTTGCGATCTTGTGAACGTGACTTGAGGCCATCGCTCATCAGCGTTTTCCCATCCATTCACAGGGTCTCTGAGTCGGAACGAGTTCCACCGGGATGTTGACATGAGATGTGTGCCTTGCCTTTCGCACCAGTGGCTATATTAATGGGAAGATATTTCCCCGAGTGGAACCGGCCCAGATTTTCAGAGGACGTGACAACAAAGGAGTCACGTAACTGATAACAACCTTGCGTGCGGTACTGGGACGACGGGGCCAGAAGAAGTTAGTGGGTCTTGAATTAGATTTCTCATTGTTTCTTTCGAGTTCGCCCAAACTGTCATGAAGTAGAGGATAACTGCGAGCGGCTTTCGCAAACGTGGGTGTGTGGATAAACTACGCAAGTTCAGAGCTCTGTGGACGAATGGAATAACGGAGCAATGCCAATTGTGAACCGGAAAACTGGCAGGGATGGAGTGAGATCCAGTGAGAGACGGAGATCAAAATTGCCTATCCTGTTGTGAACAAGCACAGACAATTGTGCGCCTACTTGAGCCAGTGCGATGGGATTTGTGGGTGCCAGATCAGTCAATGGGAACTAGTAGGTGATTCGATTCAGCGATTTGCTCGGGGTCTACTAAGGTCTATACTGACCCGAACCATCTTGAGTTGCCGAGTGCATTAGCTAGACCCTGCGCCATGAGGTCGCAGGTGGCTGTTAGAATCGTGCCAATTTCAAGCCTAACTATATTGCGGATGTCTGTCATAGGCTTTAGGATCTGGAACAATTATTTTATTTTAAATTTTTATTTGAAAAAATTATATTGTATATAGTAACATACCTTATGCACTGAGGTCACTGCATAACACTGCGCCGTTTGTGAAGAATTAGGATGGCTCGGGCCAGCAACCAAGCTTATTAAATGCAAAAAACAATATATCCGAATTTATCTATGCGAGTGTCTTACTGTTACGATTTCTCATCAAGGTTTAGTACTTCAGACTGAATCAGCGCTTCGGCGTCCTTCGACCTCGGGATAAATCGACATCCAAACGGTGTAGGGTGGCTGCATAGCAAACAACCCTAGGTTAATAGATGCAACACCAAAGTCTCTGGTTTTACTCACTCGACCATAGTTTTTCCAGAATAATGCACGACGGGATCAATTTCCTCTCCCTTCTCGTTCAACGGTTTAAGGATATTGAACGAGGCAAGGATGGACGCTGCTGCCACAAACAAGGTCGCTAACGCGATTTGCGAACCTGGACATAATCTACCCGCGTACAACACAGCGTGAGTTAACTTGGCGGTCAAGGGAAGCGGAAAAAGTTGACCTGCGGCCAAAACCGAACGTCGCTATCGTTTCTGGATCAAGTACGTCTTTTCTCAATTGTCCTGTTGACGTCAGGAAGCGAGTGGGGTCGAAGTGATCCGGGTTTGGGAATGTCTGGTCATTGTGCAGAATAGCCCTGCCAGTTATTTGATAGATGAAGCTAGTGTGCAATGAGGCTCGGCAAAAGACGTACCACGTGTTGTTGATGATGATAGATCCTTTGGGTATGAAGTAACCTCTATAAACATCGTCGGCGGTTGAGCAATGTGGCATCCCAGCAGGAACGACGGGTCGCCAGCTAGCATGGATTTGGTTAATAAGTCCGGGCGACCCAAGTAATATGAAGGGGTATATTTACCGGAGAACTTCCTTGAGTACGGCAGTTAGATAAGGCATAGAGGCCTTATCGCTGAAATTTGGGAACCGGTCATGTCCCACGATCGCGTCAACCTCTTGTTGGGCTTTCGATTGGATCTGGGGGTGAAGTGTCATGAGAAGAACAAAGTTGTTAAGAGCAGCGACGGTCGTATCCGAACCACCTGAGAAAAATAGATAAGTGGACTCGATTAACTACAAGGAAGATGTAAGTACCAGCGAAGAACACGCCGGCGGTTTCGCGTATGACTTCTTTCATTGGTGTTTTGGTTTCGTCACTCTCGTCCATGGCCAGACCAACAAATGAAGGTTGACCCACACCCTCAATCTGTAAATACGTCAACCATGTACGTAGCATTGGAAGGAAAACGATCTTGCTTACGATTTCTTGGACAGCGGCGTCATATAACCTGTTAAAGAAATAATTTACGATCTTTCGTCCCTCTCTCCCGACCTTTTGGAAGCCTGCGCCAGGCATCCATTCGGGGACGTACTTGAGTGCCGGAATGATATCCACGAGATATCGCCCAACAACGGCCGCTTCCGTCGTCGTATGTAACGTCATCTCAGCCAGTCGGATCCATGGATCATCGAACCTCTGAATGCGGAGCCCGTAAGCCAGAGAAAGGATAATGCCACCAACGGCATTGCGAATATGTTGGTGAAAATCTTTCGGCGAGTTGAGGATGTTAGGGAGAAGGTACTTGCGGACGAATTCTTCACTGCGGGATATAGTAATACGACTTGGATCTGAGGGTGGGAAGTGGCGTTGGAACATTCGGCGACGCGCGCGCCAGGCGTCTCCGTAGGGCATCACGGCCATGAAGCGGACAGCGTTCATCCTGGAAACGCGTCAGGTGGTGAGCTGGTGGATAGCTTGGGTTTGTGGCATGTACGTACAGTTCTCCGCACATAGTAAGGTGAGGTCTGCTGGAATATATGGACGAGCGTTCTCCACACAGATCATTGGCGGCTTCGACAGAGTTGAGGACTACGATGTGCTTTCCAAGAGCGCCGAGATACAGAATATCCGAGCCTTAGAAACTGATCAGAGCTAGGCGAGGATCTGTGGCCATGGGACTTACTGTACTGTTTCGACCATTGTGCAAAAACTTGGAAACCCTTCACTGTAGGAATATCGAGTGCGTTGCCAATGAGCGGTAGTGGTTTCGGACCAGGCGGGTAGAGTGGTTGTCTTCTGGTTTTGTAGCGGCAGAAAAGGTAAGCTAGAACAGCGCAGCAGATAAATGAAACGTCGATGGGACCGGGTTCAAACATCTCAGTATCGTTTGTGGGTAGAGACGGAAGAGGGTACTGTGTCCGATTTCCGTTTTATTACGGTGCTGGCATGAATATTTATTGGGCGATCTTCTCAGCGAAAATGAAATGGGGCCGATACTTTTTTGCCGGTTACGTTTGCTGTGACAGAAGATGCAAGGGCCTGACTACTCGTCGGAGTGTAGTGGGGTTCGCGCCATCGTGGGCAGTCATGGGGCGAGGTTTGATCAGATCAACTCAGGCGCCCACAAATACAAAGAGCGATCGGCTGACAGCGATCTTCAGCCAAACAAACGTCAACTGTCTTCGACTGTCCCACCATGAAGCGCAGCCAGCCCAGCTCTCGGGGCTCGCCAGAGGCGCCCATTCACAAGAAACTCAAGTCCGCAGAGTCGCCGATGATAGACAACGGGGAATGGACCAAGGTGGAGAAGCGGAAACAGAAGAAAAACCAAAAATCAAAAGCCAAAAGCGATGTGTGTGTGTTCTTGTACTAATAATTACTTATATCTCCTCGGATAGGGTCTGCAATGCCCTGCCTCAATGGTTTCTAGCACTTTCTCGTTACTTACTCGCTTCACTCCCTCTAGATGACCCAACCGCGCTTCATGTACTACAACTCTGAAATCAACAAACGGTCTCATGCCGTGAATATCGACGTGAGTTGGACTCAACTCAACTCAGCGAGGCGTGTTACTTATACGTCAATAGGATATTCGGGATCTAGTCTTGCACGTTATTGCCGATGCCCCGCCACCAAACTGGCTTCGAATTGATGTATGATGTTTGACTTCTCTCCGACCTCCGACTAGAAATCGGTGTTTACCCTTAGTCCCAGAATACCCAATTCATCCAAAAGGTCGTCACCATCCTAATACCAGGCTTGACACCGGAAATCCTCTCCTTGCCTCCCCTGCCTACTGCTGCCACGTCGAATCCAAATCTCCCGATCTCAATACCTTTGCTCACGAAATCTCAAAACACGGATTTAACTGCCGCCAGTATACCCTTCATTGCGACTACGTTTACTCATGCATGTCCAACGCGTGCCCCGGGAGATCAGACCCGTCTCCACAGTGTGTTGAGCACATTTTTCAATGGACCGATTAGTGGAGAAGAGAAAAAGAGGAGGATAGCTCAGAGGATCAACTGTATGTTCAAATTTCTTCCTCCAGCTTTCTTCCCGTTCAATGGTCGCACAGCAGAACTTAGCAAAAATAGAGAACCCAGTGATCTCATACTCTCGCTGGAACAAATGATTGAGAATGATTATCCAGTCCCTTCCTACATGGCCGACGTTTTCCAGAAACCTCCAGGATGGGTGGAAACACCTCAACCGCAGGAGCTCACACCTGAAGAAAAGTCAAAGGCTCCCAAGCAACGTATTTTTGCCATTGACTGCGAAATGGTGCGCCATCTCCCTCTTTACCTCATCCCACACATGCCCAACCCTCTCCTAGTGTCTGACAGAAGACGGCAAGGAGCTAACGCGCGTCTGCGTTGTGGACTTTCATACCGGCCTCGTCCTTTACGACCAATTAGTCAAGCCATCCAAACCAATCACAGATTATCTCACAAGGTATGTTCCGATTCCGGTTACCCCCTCATACCCATGTTCACCCCTGCGCCCTCAGATGGTCTGGCATAACAGCAGAAGCCTTGGCTGGTGTAACGACGACCCACGCCCAGGTTCAAGCACACGTCCTTCGGCTACTTTCTCCCCCCGCGTCCAACCCTTTCTCGACCGATGACACCCAGGCGCCGCGCGCACCAACGCCAATCCTTCTGGGACATTCTCTCGAATCTGACCTCAAAGCACTCAAAATCTGTCACCCTGTTTGTATTGACACCGCCGTAATCTATCACCACCCCCGCGGACGGCCGCTCAAACCCGGTCTAGCATGGCTAACGAAAAAGTGGTGCGGGAGAGACATCCAAACTAGGGGAGAGGGAGGACACGATCCTGAAGAAGACGCACGAGCATGTTTGGACTTGCTCAAGAAAAAAATTGAGGGTGGACCTGGGTTTGGGGAATTTAAAGTGGACTATGAGTCAATCTTCGAACGGATGGCGAGGTCGATGAGGCGCGCGGGTGGGGGTGTGGGGAGTATCAAGACTGCGGTCGTCGATCATGGGAATCCAGCAGTTATGCATGGGAGTAAAGCAAATACGGCTGTTGGGTGTTCGAGTGACGATGAAGTCGTCAAGGAGCTTTCAGGCCTCTTGCCGTCTCATCACTTTGTGTTCGCGCGGTTGATGAGCTTGGCAAACGTCCAAGGATGTGAATGCTCTATATTGTGTTCAATCACGACCGAATGCTAATGATTATTACAGGGACAACTCCAAAAACCACACCTGATTCCCAACCCGCCCCTTTAGCGCCTTCGCCCACCCAGGAAGTCCTAAACGAAACCCTTCAAACACTCAACACTCACCTCGCTACGATCCACGCGAACTTACCTCCGAGAACTGCTTTCATCATATTCACCGGGCACTCAGATCCACGAAAGATGGCAGCGCTCAATGCACGTAAGGCGCAATTTGAGACTGCCTTGCGATCGGGGAAGAAACCCGAGGAATTGGACGTGAGGTGGAGCGCAGCGGATGGAAGGGATTTGGAGGAGGCTGTTGAGCTAGCGAGGAGGGGATTGCTGTTCCTGGGTGTGAAATACTAGTTAGATTTAGTTCTTTGGCATCTGGGTGGTATTGACTTTCGCGGTTTTCTTGGACTTCCTAATTTGCCATACTGTTCCAGTCTTGCCGCCCACTCACCTCAGAACGTCTTACCGTGATCATGCATCCCAAAAATATCAGAAAATGATTTCCGCGTTTTTCGGACCACCAACTTATCACAGTGGACGATCATATATTTGATGCGCGATCAATCATAGCAAAATAGTGAAGAGCTTGATTCCCCCTCCGTACCTCTATTCCTATCTATTTGTGATACACCCAGACCAGAAATTTTCAGAAACACACATGATGGTCACATAGCGCACAACGAACGGTATACGGTATATACAGCATACACGAAAGACGAATACATGAGCAAGGGTCACCCCGAAACCGTCACCCAACAATCATCAAAACGGATTGCTCACTTGGGGCAGCAAAGTACCTTTTTCCCAGTCCAGCAACAAGCTCCATCGCCGCAGTAGTCTATCTTGGTTTCGCGATAATTGCCAGGGCAGACACCAGCGCAAAATGGTGCAGTACCATCGTAATAACAGCCCGGGGGTACGACGTCGTCTCTCTTATCGATTTGTTCAGAGTTGGCCAAGACGGTGGTCAAGAGAGACGCAGCGAGGGCGACGATGATGGCGAATTTCATGGTGTATGCAGTTGTGATTCTAGATGAGTTGGACGAAGGCAGCGATGAGGACGGGCGCGGTTTTCCCAACTGGAGGTGAAGTTTTGAAATTCAGCTGGAGTTTGGGGTTGTATGAGAGATTACACTTACTGGAGCGAAGTGCGTTTGAATGCTGAAGAACACCAACCATTTTTGCGCCACTTTTATAGGCTTTTTGTTTTGTTTTTGTTTTTTTTCATAAGGCTGTCTGTCGCGCCTGACTGGGTTAGGTCAATTGCCTCGCTAAGCGCACTTTAGTGCATGATGGTTTCGCTCACCGCCCGGGGAAATGCAGGTCCCGGGATTACTGGGGGAACCCTGATTTGGATTTGAGGTTTTTATCCGCACAAAGTAATTTTCGAAAATCCTATCCGAAAAAGAATTTGGGTTCCCCGGCCCCCCATGTCATATCCGGATTTCACAACAGGGTTTGGGCACTTGACCATCCTCGGTGGCAGTTTTTGCCTCGCTCTTGCCACGAGACAGAACACCGGTGATGAATTTGAGATGCCTCAGCCGCTCTCAGCTATGGAAAGCAAGAGCGAACAGCTACCGAGAAATGATTGGAACAATCGGAATGTCCTGTTAGTAACCCCTTGCCCCGGAGCACATCCAGCTCACTGCCACGGGCATCTATTGAGAATATACTGGCTATATATCTAATCGGGAATCCTTAACCCAGGAGTTAGGTGATGGCTGTGATAATGACATGTCCAATTTCAACAGAAAATAAATCCTCAATCTATATCCTGCTCTTACTCTAGTCTTGTGACATTGTAGCAGTACAGACTCGGATGCAGTTTTCTGATTAACGGATAATGGATATGATCAACGAAGTCATGATTAATATTAATGTGTGGTGCACATTAACCATAGGTGCTCCGTAATCCTGACCTCCGTCTGGAGGGCCTGGAAAGCAACTAAATTGTCACGAGAAATCCTTGTGCTTATGGGGGTTTCAGCTGGAGTGGACCTCAGAGTAGTGAAGAATATTGTAGGAGGGATGGAGTCGAAGTTTGCTGTCTATAATGGCCGGCATATTTTGGAGCAGTACACCAACATTCCGTTCAAAGATCTGAACAGCAATATACAACATGGACATGATGTTTGATGTAAGCTCGGCATGCATATTTGGACCTGACCTAGGAGAGAAAAGGTGACAACACACTCCATCGAAATTTTCCTTTTTTTTCTCCAACATCCCCCAGTCAGGTTCGTCAATGAGGACAGGACCCACCGGCAACTTATTGGCTCTTATTGGGCATCACAGCCAAGGCTTTATGGGGACATACACTGTCACTGTCCCAGCCTAAATCTTATCTGCATCTATACAGTGTTCCTTCTGAAGCCCGTAGAAGGTTTCAAGCCAAATTTTGGTAGACTTTATCCGGAAAAATGTAGAGGGTTCCACAAAAATTCTCAAATTCCTATTCAGATTTGATCAGTGTCCCCCTCCAATAATCCTGGGTCCTGGAAATGCATTATGCACGATGCTCAGGCAGTGTGGGACTTTGGTTTATCCTTCGCCCCTTTGGGGGGGATGTCTATAGGACCCTGGAATATACACATATATCCTGGAACCGAGGCAAACAGACTTTTGAGAAATCTGGCCATTAAACCAGAATAAAAAATAGACAAATGAGCTCTTTGGGGCAGGGAGGCCGGATCTATTGTGCGGACACACCTTGCAGGGGGGCTGGGATGCCGGATCCAAAACAGATAAATGGCATAGTGGTCGGGGTGTTGTAACTGTCGAATGAGGGGTCCGGGTCTTACCGTGATCATGAGGCCTCCTAAAAATATCAGAAAATGATTTCCGAGTTTTTCGGACCACTAACTTATCATAGTGGACAACTACTTATATATTTGATGCGCGATCAATCATAGCAAAACCACCAAAATAGTGAAGAGTCCGATTCGTTCTCTGTATCTCTATTCCTATCTCTATTTGTGATAGAATTTGCCACACTCATTCAGACCAGAAATTTTTAGAAACACACATGATAGTCAGATAGCGCACACAACGAACGGCATACGGCATATACAGCATACGCAAAAGGCAAATACATGAGCAAGGGTCACCTCAAAATCATATCAAGACGGATTGCTCAAGTGTGGCAGCAAAGTGCCTTATACCCAGTCCAGCAACAAGCCCCATCCCCGCAGTTGTCTTTGTCGGTTTCGCGGTAATTATCAGGGCAGGAACCAGCGCAAAATGGCGCGGTACCATCGTAATAGCACCCCGGGGGTGCAGAGACCTCGCTCTGATCGACTTGTTCAGAGTCGGCCAAGGCAGTGGTCAAGAGAGACGCAGCAAGGGTGGCGATGATAATGAATTTCATGGTGTAAGCAGCTGTGATTCTAGATGAGTCGGACGAAGGCGACGATGAAAACGAGCGCGATTTTCCCAACAAAAGATGAGGTTTTGAAATTTAGCTGGAGTTTGGGATTGTATGAGAGATTACACTTACTGGAGCGAAGTGCGCGTGAATGCTGAAGAACACCAACCATTTTTACGCTGCTTTTATAAACTTTATGGCTACTGTTATCCGGATAAGGTCTGGGGGACGACACTTTGCCTCTATTTTCCAGAGATCAGCTTTCTGCGACAGAAGAGTACGGAGCCGTTCTACGACCGGTGCTCGCCACCATCTTGCGGTAGTCCTATTCAGGTGAAGTTCTAGCATATAGAAAAGGATCTGGCGAACCGACCGGTACGCATGATCGAGCTGATAATCAACAAGGGTCAAGCGCCAGGAATTGGACAGCAGCACCACATCCTGGCTAGTAGAATTCATTTATACATATATATATATATAACGTTATCTTGCAAATATACTGGGTTATTGGCCACCGCAGATACCCGTAGGGGATCTTCAGGACAAGGGAGGCGGCGCTCAGCATGTTGGATCAATGTCCCCATCGCCATGACCTTCAGTAACCCTGTTGTTGTTGTCCTGTGTATCACACAATTTCATGACAGCCCCAGAGGCACAAGGATCAGTGGGCAAATTTGTCCGCCTTATTTTTCAACACCTCCAATGAAACCGTCCCAGTTGCAATTGGATTTAATACATACTTAGCTATAGGTTATAGGCCGCGATTTGACCTGACTAATTCATGGGTTCTGACCCAAGCCCCGCTCTCGTCACTTGGTTCTGTACGTTGTATGTTCGTTGGTCCCCCTTGCCGGTTATTACCTGATCCGAATTTCCTTTCTCCCCTAGCTTTGCTTTTTAAAAGGATCTACTCATCATTGCACAATAAATGGCTTAACATATTGGGAACCGGGAAAGACAAACATTGACCGGTATAGACCCCTCTCTCCTTCCTTATTGTACGCACACACTCCTTACGACCACATGCCTGAGTAGCTCTCCAGCAATATCATGTATCTACACCGCCACTGCAATACAACCAATCAAGTGCACCGGTACCACTCACCGCCACCTTTTTGGGAGAGAGCTTCTACGTCGGAATGTGTCGGCCATACAGCGGCACCTCCTGGTTGGGCGACCTGACTATGGGCTACATCAGAGTTGACCATAATAGATGTTCATTACCATCTTACGGTGGTAGAATCGATGTTGATTAGTGTTCCATGAGTCCTGCTAAATGATCTAGTCGATGCTGCTTTAACCATTGGCGGAAAAGTAGCTCAAAAATGCATCTACTACTAGAGGAGGATTAGTGACAACCCGCTGAGGCTGCCGACTGTCTACCGTGCGTTGCCGTTCTTCTCTTCCTCTGAGCACACACAAACTTGGATCATCTTCGGAAGTACTATTCTATACAGAACCCGCGGTTATGAAAGACCTCAGGGATTTCTCGATGAATCTGCAACGTTCTTGTCGAGTATAGCGAGGTTCTTGTTCAAGAATGGTCTAGGTATAGGACTCGATGGAGCCCGAGGCCTAAATATCATCACAAGTCCCATCTTCTGAGCACCCTCGGGTGTTGCGGTGAAGCACATTTCGAGCTACCCGGGCCACAATGTAGTCGTGTGCCACAGTCCCTGCTGAGCCCTAAGTATTTTCTCGGATTACCGTGTAATTAACGAACACAACCTCGAAACCGGGTCTTTGTGACATCTTGGACGTGGCTGACTCGCGTTTATATAAAGTTAACTTTCATACAATCAGACAACCCGCATTGAGAACTAACACTGAGCCTGTCTTCCCCCGCACGGCAACTGTCAGTATCATGTTCTTTCTGCGACTAGAAGAACTCGACATGGACGCTCCGCCCGTCGAGTTTTCGCCATGTTAGGATATATCGAGAGGACCCCATAGACGTAGTTAGCTCTTCCACGACTTGTCGTTCGTCTTGGATTGCGTTGGTCTGAGGTTTGTTGTGAGATATCACAGCTTTGTGCTCTCGTGCCACAAGTTGGACTCACCCTGGATTGAATCACTGGCCCTATGAAATATATAACATGCGACCCAATTCGAGTGGCGTTGGGCGATGTTTGTGAACTTACTCTACTAGGAATGCTTCTCTCCCCGCATTTCGCCCTCTGCTCTCGCATATTACACGTCAATTTCATTACTGTTTATGAAGCTTGAGCTAATAAACCCCGAATGGCGAGAATACATCGATCGCGGCTAGTCAGATGAATCCTCAACGACTATAGCCGTCGAATATGCTAGGGATCCAAATCCAGCCAGTCTATTGGTCTGATTTATGGAGTTTAGGCGGATTTTCCGCACGGCTAAGCAATCAGTGTGTGAAGTAAGATGGTCTAAGACCGGTGAGATTCGGACTGTCCTCTTGCCACTATCACCCCCTCAATTAGTCACTCAAGACCTAAACCTTTATCTTCATCTTTAAAAAACTAGTCAATACCTCCGCATGCTCCTGTCAACCTGGGCTTGGACCTCGACACCATTACATGGGAAATGTAAGTTTGGACGCTTACAACCGACCACGGACAGAATGGTGCCACCGAAGTGGAGGTCGACATCGCATATATAAACACTGTTCGTACTGATCTCTCTCTCCCTCCCTCTCCCTCCCCCTCTCCCTCTCCCTCTCTCTTCTTTATACTCTTACCACGACTTGTGCTCACGTATACGCAAACTCGTTAACACGTCGCGTGCCTATTGGCTCTACGTTGGATTATTGAGGACTGTGCTATTTTCGTTTGACAGACTTACGGAAAAAGAAGTGCAGAAGACTTTGAAACAGGAGGAGAGGGTTCATATTGAGAATAGCACAGTTCACAAAACACCATGAGGCAGCTAATACTGATGCGCTCGCACCACTCCTTTGCGGAGGGGGCCCAACTACATCTGGATCTGTTGAAGACCTGCTAGGAGTTCTAGCCTGCACGCAATTTTCCGAGCTGCTACTTTCAGTCCATGGGGGTAGAAGACATGTGTCTTAGAAACAATCATTGTTAGATGTCAGACGTTGAGATGATGGATCCAATATTCCAATCTAGTGTGGGCTTTCCATATCTGTTCAAGTTCTTAAAGAATACATTGCGGTTCACGGCTGATCGAATTACACTCTCAAAGAATTTACATGTGTTATTCAAGGAATAGCCCTTCCTTCTCTTATCGCCTTCGCAGCTTCACTTTGAGCCTCGTCCCTCAAATAACGTCCATAAATCGGGATCAAATGCTCATTATCCTATCGCAATTCAAAGTCAATCAGCATTAATCAACCTTCCTATACAAATCAAAACTCACGCTGTTTGTTTTCAGAACACTAGGCCTCTCAGCCAAAGCCTTCGCGTATCTTTCCCAGGCCTCTCCCGCTCCACTCCGCTTGTACCCCCGATGCTCCGCAATAATCCAGTCCCTCGAGGCCCATGGAGCGACCGCAGCATCCACAATACCAAACGTCTCCCCGGAGAAGTACGGTCCCTTGACGTGCTGCACAAGCTTCCTCTGGGCCTCGTACAATTCTTCTCTAGCCTTGGCCTGCTGCTCTGGTTCCTGAGCCTGGAGAAGGCGGTGGAATGCTGGGAGATAATTCTTGCCAATATGGTCCAACCATATCCTGGTCACCGCTCGCTCGTAAGGATCCGACGGGAGTAAACTGGGTTTGTGCGTCGGATACGCTTCTTCCAGGAACTCGACGAGAATTAAAGACTCGTATAAGGCCTTGCCCTTGTATTCTACGGCCGGAACAAGACCTTTGGGGTTAATGTCTAGTGTTTCCCGCCGCATTTTAGCTTGACGAGTTCGATGGTATGGCTATAGATGTTTACACACCAAGGAAATGTTTCTCCTTCTTGTAGGGATTAACCTCCTTGTATTGATAGGGGATTCCCCTTTCCTCTAGGGCAATCCACGTACGTTGAACGAATGGACAGAACTGGGCAGGGCCGTGCTCTGTCATTTCTCATTTACAATAATTACTCGACGGCATTGACGTACCCAGCCGGCCCAGAACACGAGTTCCTGTGGCTCCTGGTGTTTCGCTACTGTTTCTGCAGCAGCACCCGTAGCATGAGGGTAGATCTGTACGTCTGGGATAGACATGGAGAGTGTGGAAGTGGAATATTGATACTGGATCCCATGACATCCTTATAAGCTGGTATTTGTACGCCAGTGGGAACGAAGTTTCAGAATAGCAAGTAAGAATTGCGTCAGAGATGATTGTTAAGAAAGTATCACAAATCCGCCCTTGTCTTTGTCATTCAAGCTCGAGTGTTGACGTCATTTATATGTGCGTCACGAAGATGGTAGGGTAGATAGCACGATGAAAAACTAATACAACGCGCCTACGAGGGCGCGAGTCCGGGGGCTGAATATTGGATATTAGAATGGGTATATCCAGCATGTTCACCTTTAGGTACGTCGGCCCATCTGACCCATCCAGGGGACCAAGACCTTGATTACTTATGCCTACTTGGTTCTGAGGATTGACGGTTTCTGTTGTGGGTTGCACGAACAATACGAAAAATAAGGTGAGAACGGAGGACTTCAATGTAGGTGCAGTGAGTAAGCCGGAGTTTTTTTGGATGGTTCTACGAATGTCATTCATCCACACGTGCAACTGTTATCCGTTATTCAGTATTATTGTATGCTTCTGCAAGATCGAGTAAACCACTCCTGTATTCTGTTTCAAACATAGATAAGATCGTTAATAAGTTTGTGTATGCGTGGATATATGCCAAAATACCTGCGATCTATTCTTCTAGGTTAATAGCCTTTCCAAACTTCGCATATAGCAGGACTTTCAGCTCCTTCATCTGGTTCTCGATTTCGTTCACCTCTTCAGCCGTTTTGGTAAAGCGCTCATCTACATCTCGCTGATCGCGTTCGAGTCGTTTGAGAGCTTTGGGTTGGGACATATGAAGGAATGTCTCGCCAATTTTATACCTTGTAGATTCAGAGTACCAAGAAAAGCCAGGTGAATTACGACTCACAGTACAGGCTCATCCTCGTCGGCAAGTTCTAGTTCTGTTGATAGATCATCAAGAGCTTCTTTTTGTTGCTGCGCGACTGATCAGTGCACAGACAAGTTATCTGAGCAGGAATAACCCACCTTGATATCCTCAAGTTTGTCTTCCAGTGCCCTCACACGCGTGTTTAGTCTTGAGAACGTGTTGATTCGTTGCTGATCCTCTGAGTCGTTGTCAGACAAGCACGAGACAAATGCACTGAAAACACACCCCAGGTGACTTCGGCCGCGTCGTCCTCCTCGTTTTGTTCTAGCTGATGCTGGTGTGCCGCGTGGACTACAGCAGAGAGAAGTTGCACATACCATGCGCATGTTGTTCATCTTGGTCGTGTGGGTGCAGAGAAAGCCAGGAAGCTAAAGCGTCCGATTACGTGATCGCCAGATAAAGTGTTGCCTCATATTTCCATAGCCTGGTCTCCCAGGATGTAAATATGTCAGCGTCAACCCAGAGACAGGCTGACGCGAGTGACTGCAACCCATACTCTCCGAATTATCCAGCGTGAGCGAGAGGTATGGAGGAATGGCAAGGTGTATCGCCACCAATTAGGGTCACGTGACTACCAGGTCGCTTAAAGCAGAGGACCGGGTGCGCAGACCGAACGTCTCTTAAGACACTCGAACACATCGATCTGCACAGCGACCAGCCCCTTCTACTCACCGCACCCTACGATGTCCTCAGACTACGAGTACTCCGATGACGATGGCGATTATTACGACGATGAGGAGATGATAGATGGCACTCAAGACGATCGTGAGTATCCACACATTCTTGGCTTCACCCGACCTTACCCCGTTCACCAGTCTCAGGGGCCTCCGAGGATGATATGGATATGGATGTGTACGGAGGGGACGATTTCAAAGTCACCCCCAAAGGCAAGCGTAAGTCATATGAGGTCGATTACGACTCTCTAAGCCAAAGTGCTGTGGAGAAGCTTGTAAAAGAGGATGTCGATTATATTTGCAGTATCTGCGGTGTCGACGTGAGTACTCTTGTATTTAATTCGATTCTCCTTTGTGATGCTACATGTTGCTGCAGGAAAGCGTCGCCAGCCTGTTGCTGCGTCATATGAAATGGAATAAGGAGCGGCTCGTTGAGAAGTATATGGATAACCCCACCTCATTACTTGTCGCCGCAGGCGTCACTGCGCCAGAACCCACCACAACGTCCGCTCAATCTCGCACACGATCAATCGATGGCTCTGCTAGTCGCCGTTCCACACGTGGTGCTACTCGCATCTTAGCGCTCGGAGGCTCCAAGACCAAGTCCCCAACTACCTCCCCTCCCCTATCGCACTACACACCCAGATCTTTCAAACCCAAATCCGACGAGCCCTTTGTTTGCCCCATTTGTTTCGACGATTCCTCCGACCTTCGAACGCTAGCACTGGATTGCGAGCACACTTTCTGCTCGGGCTGCTGGAATGCATACCTCGTGTCTAAAATTCGCGATGAGGGCGAACACTCCGTCAAGTGCATGGCAGAAGGTTGTGCACTCGTGTGCCCCGACCCCTTCATTCGTACGGTTCTCGTTCCTGCACCTGGCGCTCCGATAGGGGACCCAACACAGGAAGAGGACAACAGGAAAGCTTGGTCACATTTCCAGGAGCTTCTTGTACGCCACTACGTCGCATCAAACAAGAGGCTCAAGTTTTGCCCCTATCCCGGATGCACGAACACGGTATCATGCCCCTCCGCCGCGGATAAATCAAGTCTTACGACCATTGTCCCTACCGTGTCGTGTGGTGCACGCGGTATCGGCGGCCAGATGACACAGAGTCAAAGTCAGAGTGGTTGGGGTCTGACGGGGAAGGAGCACAAGTTCTGTTTTGGATGTCATATCGAAAGCGATCACCGGCCAGTGGTGTGTAGTGTGGCCAGGATGTGGCTGAAGAAGTGTCGTGATGATAGTGAAACAGCTAATTGGATTAAGAGTAATACGAAGGAGTGCAGCCAGTGTCAGAGTACCATTGAGAAGAACGGTGGATGCAAGTACGTAGAGCGGTTCATTCAAATGAAGCTTACCATTAACGTCCGCCTTAGTCATATGACATGCAAGAAGTGCAAACACGAATTTTGTTGGGTCTGCATGGGCCCTTGGAGCGAGCATGGTACAGCGTGGTATTCGTGCAACCGGTACGACGAGAAGGCCGGCGTGGATGCCCGCGATGCTCAGAGCCGGAGTCGTGCCTCACTTGAACGATACTTGCACGTGAGTCTCCACCTCTCCCTACCTCCATTGGGTGCTTACGCTTTACACAGTATTACAACCGTTGGGCGAATCACGAACAATCTGCGAAACTTTCATTGGATCTCTATGCCAAGACTGAGAAAAAGATGGAAGACATGCAGATAACCTCTTCGCTTACCTGGATCGAGGTGCGTAACCGTGTGCACAACAAGGTTACAGATGTGTATAATTGATTGCGTCATAGGTCCAATTCATGAAGAAGGCTGTGGAGGAAGTTGAGCGATGCCGTATGACGCTTAAATGGACTTATTCCATGGCTTATTACCTTGCTAAGGGTAACGAGAAGGATCTATTTGAAGATAACCAGAGGTACACCCGCCGCTTGTCAAATCGAACTTCTGATCAATTGACTGACTCTACGTGCTCAGGGATTTGGAGAAGGCAGTTGAAGACCTCTCCGAACTCCTCGAAGGACCCATTGAACCCGAGAATATCCCAATGCTCCGTCAGAAAGTGACGGATAAGACAGTTTACGTGCAGAAGAGGAATGAGATTGTGTTGGAGGATACCGCGAAGGGTTTCTTGGAGGGCAGGTGGAAATGGAATGCCTCTGTGGAAGGGTTTGATGAACCTGAGAGGACTGAATACTGAGATCTAAGCGTGCTTATTGGGCGCTAGGGATGGTGGTGGATGGTGATAACCCTTTGGGCGAATGGAGATTAATATCTGTCCGATTTGCGGCATCCTGAGTCTGGATTCTTTCAATTCGCCCTCGACTTCCTTCTAACGTACTTTCTTGCTCTCTTCATTGTATTATGGTCACAATACATCTAGTTCAATCTTCTCACCTGACTCCTCGACCACAGTTAAGCGTTCCCGTAGGTTCCCATCTGTCCATTGACATCCGATATCCGAAATGCCGATCCGAACTCCACCATCACACGGCGCCAATCATCAATTACTGATCAGCCAATCAAATCGCAAGCTGTCCAAAATTTTCTGCTTACCTCACCACATGTGCACGGACCACCTTGAGCATGTATATAAACACCCCCCAACCCATCTTTGTTTCCTTAGAACATACTCGAACAGGATCTGTTTACAGAAACTGACCGAGTCTCGCATTTTTACAAATGCCACATCCTTCATATCCACTCGATGACTTTACGCGCTCTCTCGTCATAACCGAGAACTATGGCTCCTTTTTTTAGGGGTCTCGAGGACGTTTAGGCTTGTTTTTTCCTTGGGTTCGTATGAGCACTTGGGAGGGCTTGCCTGCGAGACGAGCGTTTGTCTGATGGATATCTTTCTCCCTTTATTTCATTGATCGTGTAGTGATTTATGCTTTACCATCTGTGGAATATATTCTTTTCTTCGGACCTATCTGCGTGTGATTGAGTTTGGACACTGAGAGTTGTCCTAAATTCTACCATTGATGAAACCTTGTCTACGTCAACACGGGTCCAGCGTGGTCTGGGGAACCAATGAACTTGGCTTTTATTGTCAAATGAAGATTTAGATGTATATATATATAGTCTAATGGCTAGAACTGTGTGAATGACGAACGACAAGACTCAGAGAGGCATAAGCCTTAATAATAGAAATGGGCTGGCCTTGATGTTAGCTGAATGTGCTCATTGTGCCTGTACATGGTGCTGACCATTATGCAGCCTATACAAGCTGTTTGGGCATAAACCCTTGTTTGTAGTGTTAATACTACACAAGGTCAGCGGGTCACCATTACCATAGCGCTCCGCTGGTGATCGCATTCCCAGTTGGGAAAACTTGACCAGAACAAGCTGGATCAATCATCATAATGTCATCATATATCTACCTTCGATCCCCCTTTATAGGACTCAGGATCTTTCCTTCGCCCCCTTAACATACACTCCACGCAACACTAACGCAGCAATGCCACGAACCGCAGAGACTGCCAGCTTCAAGGTACGAAGACCAAGTAACACGAGTCGAGGTACACAACTGAATTACTCTATACTTATCAATCAGTTCAACCATACGATGATCCGCGTCAAGGATCCTCAGGCGTCATTGAAGTTCTACCAGGACGTAAGCCTCTACTGACGTCAATGATCCGATTCAGCACTAACGCACTAACGCCAGGTCCTTGGGATGGAATTGTATGACAGTAAGATTCATCTTATCGCAATCACCGAGCGACGTCTGACCCTGATATAGAACATGAGTTCAGCGATTTCACTCTCTATTTCTTGGCATACAATCACGAGGGTCAAGAATTGACCTTGGATGAGAAGAGGTCAACCAGGTTTGGTCGCGAAGGTGCCTATTTCCGAACTTGCGCCACCTATCGGCCTCACAGATTTTACAGGCATTTTGGAGTTGACGCACAACCATGGCACTGAATCCGATCCGAATTTCCAGGGATACGCTAGTGGAAACTCGGACCCTGGCAGAGGATTTGGACACATTGCGATTACCGTAGACGATGTCAATAAGGCCTGTGAACGCTTCGAGCATCTTGGCGTCCCGTTCAAGAAGAGGTTGAGCGATGGAAAGATGAAGTACATTGCTTTCATTTTGGACCCTGATGGGTGAGTTGAGCGCTGCTAGAGACAGTCCTATATACTCACGTGCGCCTAGTTATTGGGTCGAAATCCTTTCTAACTCGTTGGAGCTTAACCGAACTTAGGCTATATGTTTCTTGGCTAAGTTATCTTCACTTATGAGGTACCTCAAGTACATGTATGTGGTGAACATTCTCTGGAGTTAATGCGAAACACGGTGAAGATATATTCTTAAAGCCGATAAGGGACATGTGAACAGTGAAGGTGGCTTCTTTCCTATTTTTGTCCCCAGTTCCCAGGTCTTTGTTGTCTGGCGGTTCAACAGGCCCCAGATGAGCGAGTTCAAAAGTCCTCCACCCAGTCGCCTTTCCGTGGAAGATGGAAAACGATAAAGAGTGAAGAGCGCATTCGATGGCTGGCCGTTTTTCCAGATGAGCATCTCAAGAAAAGACGCCGTTTCGTCACCATGATGTGATACGCCTTCCTGCCTTCTTCCCTATATTTCCTTCGATGCTGTACCTAATATTCTTAGAAGCCCGGACCTTCTGGCACGCTGGCGGTACACCATGTGGTGCAGTCAAATTCCTATAAATGGGGGGCAGATATCCAGGCATTCGCACACCACACCGCACCACGGACAAGATGCTACGCTGGTGGTTGTCTCAACTGATTCTACCGACTCTTCTTGCAAGATATGCTTTCGCGGATGTCGTAAACACTGCCAGCTTAAAATGGACGTTAACGAACACGAATGGCACTATCAAAATTCCGTCAACCGGACCTCCAAATCAAGCGCATCTTGATTTATTGAATGCTGGGATAATTACGGAGCCCTTGCTTGGGATAAATGGTATGGGCTACTCGCCGCTCTAATGGGGAGCTTTATAGTTGAATTTTCTCAGACTTCACCCAACGCTGGCTTGTCACCGAGGACTGGACTTACACAGCGGATATCTCACCATTTCTCAAGAGTAGCGCATTCCAACAGTCTAAGAAGACGTTGCTTGTCTTTTACGGGATAGACACGATTGCCAACATTGTATGGTTTTACGTTTGAATCTAGGCATAAAATGAATCTATCGTTACAGACTCTCGCGGGCCAGCCTGTCGCATGGGTCAACAACCAATTTCGTCAATATGTTTTTGATGTTACTCACCTACTCGCGTCTCCAAAAAATACCGAGCTTGTTGTAGCCCTTGAATCTGCTTGGACATATGGATTGAACGTCACGGCTAGACCGGACGCAGAAGTCTTCCCGAACGGTGGCAATGTGAGAACCAGCGACAATGTAAGAACAACTTGCACCTTGAATTGCCCTCCATTGAATTATTTCCTAGTTCGAATATCCAGGAGTCCGCCAATGGGTGCGAAAGGTTGCTTCAGATTTTGGGTGGGATTGGGTATGTCCGCAATTAACAAAGACAGGTCATCTCATCTGATCGGATTATAATGATCCAGGGACCAGCTTTCGTTCCGTCCGGCGTCCACAAACCTGCTTACTTTGTGACATTGACGTCCCCTAACGGAAAGAAACAGACCATCGGAACTCCTCCGGTTTCTCCAGACGTCAACGGGATCAATACGCCAAGTCCTGTTTTCATCGAGGAGAATTCCGTCGATATCTATAAGCTCGGTCAGTCCTTCTCGGTGGCGCCAAGCGAGGGGGCCGACTGGGTTGTAAATGTCACTTTGGGCGTGCAATCGTCGACAGACTTCCAGTCTCCTTCCTTGACACTTGCTTTCTCGGAACTTGGGGTTAGTAAAACCTTCAAAGTCTCAACAATCCGGACATCACCTCCCGATGGCCTCAACTGGATCAATGCCGTATGGAGAATTCCCGATTCTGTACCCAAACGATGGTTCCCCCACAACCTCGGCAATCCTCAGCTCTATAATTTGACAGTCACACTTGATCTGCCATCAGGGAAGAACGCCGTGGACAGCGTCTCATTCGACACACGCACTGGCTTCCGGACTATCCAGCTCGTTCAGTCCCCATATACCCAGGAGGACGTCCAGACGCGGGGCATCACCCCAGGCGATAACTGGCACTTTAACGTCAATGGGAAACCATTTTATGCGCTCGGAACTAACATCATTCCATTCGACCCATTTTACGCGCGAACTACTACGGATCAAGTGAAATGGGTGATCGAGAGCGCAGTCAAGAGCGGACAGAATATGGTTAGTCTCCATAAAATTGAATTTGATCATCTCCGACACATTTCCGGGTCCTATAGCTGCGCGTCTGGGGAGGAGGTACCTATCAGCCCTCTCACCCAAGTGTTGCAGGTGGTGTTTATGACTTCTACTCGCTATGCGATGAAATGGGCATCTTGGCTTGGTCTGAGCTCATCTTCTCGGATTCCCTATATCCGATCAACGACTTTTTACTGGAGTCGATTGAGCCAGAGGTGCGCCAAAATGTGCGCAGGGTCAACAGACATCCTAGTAATGCACAATGGGCTGGTGGAAACGAGATCGAAGGTATCATAACAACTGCTGCGCAGACACTGCAGAACGGAACCCACTATTTGGACGAGGTATGTCGGCAGCTGATCATCTGCTACGTCACTAATGTACGCATATCTCCGTAGTATGTCGCTCTATTCCAAGATTTCCTTCAGCCAATCGTGACAAGCGAGACACGTTCCGTGTGTCCTTTATTTGGCCTAACTAAACACATATATTGACGTCCTCGTAGGTTCCATACACTGATTGCTCAACAACCACTGGTGTTTTGAGTTTGGATCCCTACCAACTTCGACTGAGGAACGCCACACCCGGTGACATCTACGGCAATGGAGGTATATCATACTCCCACGTTTCAAACTTGATACTGACTATCTTCTTTCCTGTAAGAACGTTACAATTACGATGCGTCTGTGGCATTCGACTACAGTACCTTCCCAGTTATTCGGTGCGCGTACGCTTCATCCAGCCCCCTCCATATACAAACTCATATTTTGAATCCATCTTCAGTTTTATGAACGAGTTTGGGTGCGCTCCCCAGTATTCCCTCTCCTCTATAGGGCCCTAGCCAACTCTGCATTCTAGCTTCCACTCCATGCCTTCTTTCTATACCTGGGAAGAAGTCCTCACCTCTTCCTCCGACTTCTCCTTCAACTCTACAGTTGTAATGTCCAGGGACCACCACCCACCCGCCGGCAACCTCGCATTTCCCAACCCAAACGCACCTCAAGGCCAAGGACAAATGACGATGGCAGTCGAAGACTGGCTCCCACGTCCCGTCGACTCCCTCTCAAACCCGAACCAAACATTCGCGCAATGGTGCTACAGCACCCAGGTATTCCATAACCTAGCCATGGTCGCTCAAGTCGCGTGGTACAGACATGGCGCCGGTAAAGGAGAGAACAACCTCGGTGCGCTCGTTTGGCAGTTGAACGATATATGGCAAGGCGTCAGTTGGTCCAGTGTTGAATTCTCTGGTCGGTGGAAGGTCTTGCAGTACGGTTTAGCGGGAGTATTTTTGCCAGTGACAATTTACCCGTTCTGGACCGCGCAGAACGAGACACTGGAGGTGCTCGCTATCTCAGATCGATGGGAAGCCGTAGGCGGAAGTGCACAATTAACTTGGTACGACTGGAAAGGGAACACATTGAGCTCGGCAAAACACACATTTACAGTGCCGAGTCTAAACAATTCCGTGATCCTCCAACAAACCGGACTACAGACCATCCTACCTGATGGCCACAACGCAACAGAGGTTTGGATGCTTTTGAACCTCACAGCAAAGGTCGATGGCCGCACCGTAACGAATGAACAATGGGTAAGCCCAGGCACTTTCATAAAATCGCTGGCTCACTAATGCTCAACCCCAGTTTGTACCGACATCATTGGCCAATGCAAAACTCGAGGACCCACAAATCTCGATCACACGTACTAACGATCTCACGTTCACTTTATCGGCAAAAGGTGGGGTCGCCGCGTGGGCGTGGATGGACCACCCCAGCGGAACGATGGGAATCTTCGTCGATGTCAACACCGGCTTGCCCGCCAATGGCTTCTTCCTCGTTCCTGGTATCGACAGAACTCGTGCGTGGATTCATCAGAGTCACTCCGCATCGTGTAGCTCATCTCTTTTTTTGACCGCAGTGCGTTTCGAAATGAACCCCACTCTTTCGCGTGTCAAGAATCCCCGCCCAGAAGACTTCGCCTTCCGTTCCCTGTGGAATAACACCCACATCTAAACCCGGTTACACTTATTTCATATGTTTCATTGTAACCGAAATGACATCAGTACCGATATAAAAAGGACACAGGAGTGCTTGAAGAACGACGTAAATAGAATCCGTGACGGTCATCAATCCATTATGAGAAGAGGTCCCGACGAAAATACACAATTAAATAGATGGTCCAGCAACCAGCAACTAATAACAAACAAACCAGGTACTCGCACAAACGAAAATTCCTACACTCCTTCAAGATCTCACATTATTCCGGGATGGCTGTTGTACAAGTCTAATTCCCCCATCCTGCAACGGCGGCTCATCGACCTCCTCATCACTCATTGTCGCCCGTATCCACAGTGACATACTCTCCTCTCTGTCATCATCTCCATCTCCTTTCGGGTACTTCTTCGTCGACCTGCCGCGTTCCTTCTGCTTCGCCTGTTCTTTCTGCCGCTCCAACTCCTCCTCGTCCCATCCCTCACTTCGAGCAGAGTCTGTCACTGAGGGAAACGATAGAAGCGTAGAACTCCGTGAATCCTCTATTTCAAATATTTCTCGGGAATCCTTCCTTGATGTAGGTGGAGGGGGTGACTGGAACCGCGCATACATCGTTGGCGGTGCACTTTGGACTTGGTTGTTGAGGTTTCTGTCTAGGTGGGGTGGGATAATAATGCTTGTTTGGGTATCGTCACCCAGCACAGCAGCGTTGGTAATAGGGGTATCAACTTCTGGGCCCTCGATTTCCAGAAGTCTGCCTTCGGGAGGTTGAGGAGATTTAGGAGGGGGAAGAGGTGGATAGACGCCAGGGGCCGGGCTGCCTATAGCAGCGCGGTGTTCGTGAGTGGCTTGGTTATTTCCTGTACCCGGGCGGTTGTACGAATGAATAACATCTTGGCTGTCGAATTTGATGGTGGGGCGTTTATTGACGAGTTGTGAGTGTATTGATGCAGCTCTTAGCGATGCGGCGTCGCTACCCCCGGGGACTGGTGCATCATAAAGCTGGTGACGTTTCAGGCCGCCGAGACTCTCATCGGCTGTATAGGGTAGTCCACTACCGTAAGGTGCAGCGGCGCCAGGTGGACGAGAGCGGTAATCAAGTCCGTGACCGCTGCTTTGGCTCATTCTGCGCACGCTTCTGGCACGGATCATACTGCCAAAAGTACCAAAGGAGCCCCGGAGAGCGTCCATTCCGGGATCTTCTAGGCCGGCATGACCTTTCTCGTCGACAGATTCGGTTTGTGATCGGGCAGCTTGGAGAAGAATTGTCGAGCGGCGGTCCAGCTTCTTGAGTTGAACGGGGTCGACCTTGGACATTTGAAGGATGGTTATTCCAACGCAAATGACGAGGAAAGCCAAGACAAGGGTAATGATTTGCGTCACTGACGCCTGGAGTCCTTGGAACAACACCTAGAGAATATTGGGCTTAAGTGGGTGGGATTTCTCGGTAATTCCACTTACGACTGTGGTGACCATAGAGCAGAAAGTGACTGGAATCCTATTAGAGTTCGTTCGGTCCATCGAGGGCAATACGGGACTCACAGATGACATAGTAAGTAGGAGTCACTGTAAATTAAGTCAGCATGTGAGGTTCTGTCTCTTATCGCCAACGCTTACCCATAGCTATGAAGATCAGGTCAGACAATTATCAGAGCAACTGCGTATAAAAACAAACGTACCAGTATTAAAAAGTGCCAGAGCTACATTGAGATAGTAAACCTCCGTAACTGCAGCAGAAGGTTAGTTCGGCCTGTCGGGTCCAAACCAGTGTTACATACTCAAAGTGATAACGACAAATGCCGCCAAGAAATACATGAACCAAAATTTGAACTGGGTGCCATGTCAATAACTGCATCCTCAGAGCCGAAATGATGCGCACTTGGTTGTCTCCCATTGCTGTCGTCACTATTGCCGCTCCAAGACCGGTAGTGACACTGACGGAGATACCTCCAATCATGCTGCAGACACTAATGTACCACAACATATTCTTCTTCCCATATCTAGTGTATATATGAGGATTTTGAAGCGGTTGTGCGACTATATGCTACTTACTTAGGAGCGAAGTAGAAGATGATGACCAAGGAGGCCACAAGGAGAGAGCCTGCGAACGCCAAGAAACCAGGGGCCAAGAACAGCTTCTGGAATTCACGTATTTGCCCGACGGAGTCTTCTTTCGGACCTGTGGACACAACGTGTATGTGATGAGACTGAAACTGGGCAACAACCGCCAGGTAACGAACCGTTGAGGGCGATGATAGTTGATCCAAGCTACAGGGGCAGGGTAAGCACGAGACCAAGGGGAGGAAGTAGTGTGCGCACAATGCAAAGTCCACAGCCCAGCCAGCCGAAGAATGTAAGCTTTTCATTCAGGAACAACGACGAGAGGACAGCGCAGATGACAACGGAGAGCGCTCCAAGTGGTGTCTGTACCGAGTAGGGTGAGATGACGTATGCACTTAGATTGTGGAGAATACGTACTACAACGATAGCTTCTACAAATGCATATGCTGAATAGAAGATGTGAGATGAAGTCGAGATGAACGTTAGGTTTTGAACGGACCAGCAAAATTACATAGTTCCCCTAAGATCATCACTGTGATAGTTATCAGTTGGTGAGGTTCTACTGTGATTTCTGGTACATACTGATCATTCCCGACCACCATAGGGCCTGTAGACAACATTATTAGTTTATTTTCTAGAAACCGGGCAACCGGGTCCTCACCGATTTAAGATATGCGACACCCTCACCCAGCTCCCCGCCGGCCTGCGAGCGAAGGAGACCTTTCTTTTTGAAAACAAAGCTAGAACCTATCAAAATCCCACTGGCTACTGCGAGGATAACCCCGACAACCTGGGTTGCGATTGCCAACTATGTGAGTCTGCTGCGATGCAGGACAAATAATAGAGTGTAGACCTTGAGGTTGCTTCCTACTTTGAGGGTGGATGCGGCGGAAGAGGACGCAGCGGCTGCCGCAGACGTTGTTGCGGACGGCGCTGAGGTCGAGGACATGAGGTCGTGATTGTTAGAAGAGAGATGGAGACATTGTACATTAGCGACCACTCCGTATCCGTACCAGCCGAGACCAGGTCATATTTGGAAATTCTTCGGCAGCCGGAGTTAGCCGCCGGCCGATATGTACAGACAACATGCTTCCCTGTGCATCAATGTTCTGATTGTCACCACGCTGTGTTGCCAGAACTCCAAAAATCGTTGGCTCTCAACGGGTACCATAGATCATCATTCGTCCTACGGATGGATGGTGATCGTTTTTTCTGTCTGTTATTCGTGGCGAAAATATAACGCGGCCGGCTTGGCCGTGGAGTAGTGCCGACGCAGTCAATGGGCTTGTTACACCGGGGAAAGCAATGCGGTAAATATTTATAGAGCAGGCTATGCAGATTCTTGGAATCTAGAAAAATTCTCGGACTATCTAAGTTATTCTTCTTCAAGCGACGCCCGCGAACCTCATGGGGCTGGGCGCTGCTCGATAGACGTATTTGATAAATGATGCTAGCGCTGAGGCTCGTCTTGGACGTCGATCTGTCGCCTTCACGTGACAATCCGGAAACCTAAATTAGTAACCCGGAGTGGCTACATAATTTAATCACACCTCCATCCTCCTTGCCACCTCCACTAGACGAATCTGTTTCTTTGACGATGGGGGCTCTCATGACATCTTGTTCCGCGTACCTATTTGGCCGTCTAAAGGGATATATGATCCCATTCACTGGCAGCGGTTGTCGATAGGCGAGGATAGGAGAATGTGCCAGCGGACAGAAAGGATTCTGACTCTCTCTGTGTCGTCCACCTTCGCCATATCGATCTCAGACCTTCATTACGCAACATAGACCGATCCGAACTGGATGGTAGACCAGGCCATATTCTCAGAGGCCAACGGTAACCCGAGGAGATGGATTGAGATCATACAAGTCAATGATCTACTGACTACATGCCCAAGAGATGTGGTCTCAAAAAAGAGCACTTCCAAATGTACTCGTTCTCACTGATCATTGTACAAGAACGTCGAGTTCCAGTGTTCCTCTTCAATTCAACGTCAAAAGGGGGTTCTTGAATCATCTTCGGCATCACACCTCATCATTGGGTTCTGAAGTATGTTCTGGTCGCTTAGATTCCATACTCCTACACTAACTGTTACCCTTTCCAGACCCCTTTTTTCCATTGTTGCAATGTGCTAAAGACTTGCGACTGCCGGCCTTGGTCTCCATCGTTAGCAACGTCGGCGGAGGGTTGACGTCACGTTACCACGGTGGTCACGCGTTGCGACGCGGATGCGGAGTCTGGACCAATTGAAACTCCGGACAAACGCGTTTACTTTGAATCAACGCGTGGGTACACGTGACAGCGCTCTTATCACCTTGACTGCCATGTCGTCCTCTCTCCGTCCTCTCGCGGAGCTCCCTCGTCTCGCAAAACTTCCAACCGACATGGCCGATCTCACTCTACCCCCTTTGTCTTCATGGTCCGACCCTTATCGCCCTCGAGAACTCTTCTCGCCTCCTTGCTCGTCCTCCCCGCCCAGGACGCCTTATAACACCAGACATACCTACGACGACGCACACATCCAGTCCAGCCCCCGTCTAGGTCCCACGTCAGGTTTTCGTACCGCAAACGATCATTACGAAAATCCTCATGCCATATGGCATCGACTCTCGACTCCTTACATGCACCTAAAATCTCAGCCCCACCATCCCACGTCCCTCGTGCCCCGATCGATGCTCATGTATAAGCAACGATACAGCGCAGCCTCAGATTTCGACGCGTCGGACTATTCTGAGAATATAGAAGCTGATATTGTCGATGTTCAGTCGGAGAGGCCCACCCAGGCCCCCCTCCGGTCCCCCACACCTCTCTCAGACTCACTGGATGAGGAAGAAGACGATGGTCCAGGTTTTTCTTTCAGTGAGCTGGGAATCCGTACCATGTGTTTTCGCACATCTGCCGAGCGAGGTCGATGGAAGACCGATCCCATCCCTCATCAACAGAGTCTATTGCTCTCGACTCGCAAATCCGCACCTGCAAACGAATCCGCTACCGACGTCTTAGCAACTTCTCGACCCATATCCGAACCGGCACCATCTATCCCCCCGTCCGTCTCCCCTTCCTATCTCTCCGAAATCGATAAGCGACATGAATCAACGGTGCCCGAGGTAACATCCGCATCATCTCCGGCCACCTTACCCTCCTTACCGACTTCTCCGGGCTTCGAACCAATGGAACCCCTTCCGCCTCTGACGAGCGACAGGGATAGTAGCATGGATGTCGACGAAATTTTAACACCCTTATCACCTCTACCACCTTCGTCGCCCCCTCCTTTCTCACCGGCTATTTCGCTGGCACCCCTCGACACTCAACCAACGCCATCAAATAACTCCACCCCTTCGTCACCCCTCATTGCCCCATCCTCCCCACTATCTCCAATCTCATCAGAAATCGGAGAAGAGGATGCCTACGACCTAATTCCCACGGAGCAAGGTGTTGCAGCGGAAGGCGCAGAGGAGGGCTTAGATCAGGATGGAGCAATTGCCACCTCAGTAAGTATTTGCTCATGCATTCATGTGTTTTGCCCCCCGTGGTTAATGACTTCTCGCGGTGTCAGGATTTGGATTTGACTCCCACACCCCATGACCAGTTGGCATGCGTTCCTTCACAGTCAGACATTATCAAACTCCATCTCTCCCAATCCGAAGCTCAGGTGACACTGGTGTCTTCGGTGGAACTCTCACCCTCCACGTTGTCGAAAACATCTGAACTGGTTACTGAAGTGTCGTCTGTCTGCTGCGTTCGGGAAAAACCTGCCGAGGATATCACAAACCTTCGGCCATGCTTACCGCAACTGCTCACAACACCAGAGCCTATTTTGCCCCGACGGATCTCGCCAAGCCCAGAAAATATCCATCCATCGAAACCTGCCGCCCTTGCCGAGAACATCGCGACTTCTGCGAAACGTCCTAAATACGAACAGGACTCCGTGTCGAGCGATGGTCCTGCTCGGAAACGGGTGAAAACTTCTGATGGCGTGTATCAGAACGCCGCCGCATCAAGTTCAACAAAGGAGCTCCATGAAGCTGAGCCGAAAGCCGCTGTCAAGAAACGGCGCAAGCATCCGGCTACATCGGAATTTTCAACGTCCAAAAAGAGGAGATCAAAATGTACCGTGGAAGACTCCGACTCTGAATCTTTTGCGTCATCATCGACGTCGTCTCGAGCTTCTTCGGTGGCTCCTCCCCGACTCGTATTTTCCGATGGCATTAAGCGAGACCAGAATGGCATTGCGGCAGGAGATGCGGAGATTTGTGGTATGATTATTGAGGGAATGGCTACATCGCGAGCGTCATCGCTGCCAATCTCCCAGATATGCAAAATCGTGTTGCAGAGTCGACCTTCGATGAGGGCGGAACAGGATGAAAAGGACTGGCAGACTGTGTTTCGTCGCGTGTTACAAAGTGGTGTTGCGGGCCAAGGAAGTGGAGTATTTGGGAAGGTGGATAGTAGCTATAAGGTGCGTCGATATCCCCGTTCATTTAGATTCGCTTATCAATATTTTATCCCAGGATGACAACAACCCTGCAGCAGAAGCTCGGTGGTTCTACGTACCTGAAATGGACTGCGATCAAGAGCGAGCCTCCCTGATACGCAGTATGATGCCCCGACCAGGCAAGCGAAGTGTGACAAAGAGATATAAACAGTATTATTATCAACCACTGGATAAGATCTCACGTTGGGATCCAGAGGATGACCTATGATATATGCATCTGGATTTTGGGACTTGGTTTTTCGTTCGATTGTGGCTATATTCTGGGTTTGTTTCTATTCCGTTGTTTTTCCCATCATGTTGTTCATCTCTGTATGACTTGTGATTAACTTTCGGTTTTTCAATCGTTATCATTATTTCTCCACTATATTCATTCCTCCGCTCGACTGCTAATGCAATACATTAACAAATAATATATACCACTCACTGAATAGGATGACTCGAATTTGGTTGATGAGGATGCCGTTGATCAGTCTTCCTCAGGCTCTTATCTCCTTCCTCCCACCACCATGTCCGAAACAAATCGTCACCATGCTGCGATATGCCATTGTGCGTGCCACCATACACTTCCCTCTCAAGCAGCTCCGTCACCGCAATCTGCAAGGCCTGGCCAACCTAGCGCCCCAGGACAATTCGAAATATCCCAACTGTTCAATAACGTCCAAGAGTTCTTTCGTTCGTTGTATACACCACCGCAGATACGCGTGAGCAGGTCTGGTTTCTGGAATAGCCAGAGTATGGCATTTGGGAGACAGAGTTTGGCGAATATGAGTTATGATGTGGGTATCATTACTCTTGGGTTATCTCAGCCGCGTTCGAACGATTGGGCGCTAAACGCGACATTCCGCCCGATACATAGGAAGCGGAAACGTTGTTCAGATCGGTGTTCGAGTCTGAGGGGGATAGGCTCGAAGTTGCGTCGAACGAAAAGGTCGACGGTAAAAATAAGATAAAAGTTATTCCACCGACAATGGATATACACGCGACGTTTTTGAGGGAGGGGAAACACTCAACGGATGTGAGCGTGGTGTTACATCGGAGTGCGTGGCCGGAAGTGGTGGAGAATGTGAAGGCTTTGTCGATCGTTTTCAGGAAAGGAAAAACAGATGAGGCAAGTAGGTTGTAGTCAGGGTGTTTGATCTCTCGGTGTATTCCTTTGGTGGCTGAGAACTCGGACGTCACATTGTGGGCGCCTATTGTATCGTATTTCTCGTTATCAAATTTAGCGCTTCGGATGCTTTGGAACACCCACACTTGTCCCCACCAGAAACTCTCGGCTCGCGAAATGACCCCCTCGCGCAACCGATCAATATTCTTCTACCCCTTTCAAAAGGCTCTATTGGCGTGCTGCACCATGCCCCACATGGCGTCCGTTAATCAAGTATTTCAGCCTCGGTGTCGAATCTTCTTAAAGCTGTGCATATAGTTCTTGTTCCATCCTATAGTTTCTCGAAGGCACCGAGTAAGTCATTTCGTTCTATTCCTGGTTTCGTTAACTGCGGATCCCCAAAGATAAGAGGCTGCTCACGCTCGAGGTATACGTATATAGCTGACCCGACCTGAGAAAAAACGGCCCTTGGTCGCCTCGCAGAGCTTAAAACGATTCATAACCGCCACCTCCTTATGCATGGTCACATTCACATTGCCAGATAAATAGCACGAAACGGGCCCGTGTCGCCACATTGCGACGGAAGTTCTGAGAAGCGTTAAAATTCTCTCACGCTGAGGTGAAATAGATCTGTAGCGGTAAGTACATTGGTTGCACACTGACCTAGTTCTACAATCCCGTTGGGATTCAGGGAGATGCTTGTAGAGTGAGGAATTCTCGCGCTTTATGGCAAGGTTTCTATGGGAGAATTGGAAATCCAGATGCAGCAACATCTCTGTAAGGCTCCTGGCATTGATTTGATATAGACTATTCATATCAACAATGAGAATAAGCTACGACTGGTTTCTATGGAATCACCTCGAGGCCTCGAAGACTTGATTCATCGTTCTGGAAGATTCGATCTCGTGTTGGATCATGAACTAACATTTATTCGCTTAAGGCTATCTCCTACCCAAATATGGTCTTCATATTAGATCCATGTTTCGGAGTGGATGTGGCCAAAAGAACGTTCATTCGGCTGATTTGACTTGTCATAGGGTACCCGAGACTGTTCTTTCAACAAACGGAGCCATAGGACGACCTGGGCGATCTGTGGTCTGTCGCATGGTGAAACTTCCCAACATTGTCCAAGCAATTGCCAAAGGATGTCATCGGGCATCAAGGCTCTTGGAGGTCGCGCCGGTCTCTGTCCTTGTGCGACGACAATGATAACCACTGCTTCGTGGGCTATTTCATGAAATGGTTGTCTGCGTGTAAAAACCTGTGGGGAGCATGAATCGTAGAGTCAGGCTCCATGTGACGGGCACGAACCTCCAATATGGTCATTGCGAAGCTCCAGACATCGCAGGCGGCGCTATGCGGTTGATTGTTGAGTAACTTCTCTGGGGCCTTCCAACGGACTTCGAGATCAACTTGATTAGGCAGAGATAGAGCTTCGTAAACCCCGATGTCGGAAAGGTAAACTCTCCCAGCTTCATCGACAAGGATATTAGACTTTATTACGTAAGATATGAGCATCGCTGCTATTATCGCGGAAAGGTATAGGTACTCACACCCTTAATGTTTCCGTGGAGGATAGGAGGACTCTGCTTGTGCATATACTCTAATGCCCGAGCGACGTAGGAAACCTGATTGAAAATCAGCACAAAACGATTTGTTGGAACAGAAAATGTTCCAAAAAAGAGAAAGTTGTGGCATACCAACACATATTTGTCGGCGTTTGGGACTACACCAAGGTAGTCAATTATGTTCCACTTGACGTGCGGGGTAACAATCGCAGGGAGGGGGCAAGGAGAATAGTCCCAGAGGCCGAGGAAGGGCAGGACGTTCTGATGAGAGGCCCTTCTCCACTGATTCACAACTTTATGCTCGAGCTTCGCACGTTCCGTCATCTTTTGGATATGTCAAAAAGCTGGGAGGCTTACTTGTGATCTTCCAAAGAATGGAATCTGGTCGACCCGTAGTCTTATATGTTTTATGGAAACAATACGGTGGTCCAGCTGGCCGCGTGTCACATCTGAATGGGCCGATGTACCAAAAGATTGAATATCCTGTCGGTTGATGGCGCCCTCGGGAAGGTATAGTTGCTGAGCTATAGTCGGCGACTAAGGCAGTGGACTAGAAAGTCAGAGGAACTCACTGGTAAAGGCTGATTCATCGCAGTGACTGGACAGAGCTTAGAGGGTTCAATTCGGGGTGGTCACCGAAGTGGATTATATAGTATGTGCGTTGCTATGCCCTCACCGCAATGTCAATCAAAATCGTGTTCGCTGCTGTAATGGAAAGTCTTATGGGCATTGCAGCCATGAAATGCGAACGTTTGGGTCTGGGGTAGCGGAGTCTCCACCATGGCAGCCTGGTAGGATGTACTAATCCCGAACATCCATCCACGTATGAGCAATGTGCGCGGTCAGGGGATACGGATTTCTACAGTATTAAATTGTTGTAACGATGGCCGATGTTCTTAGTGTGATGGGGAGCGTGAAGGCGTGAAGGAGTGAAACGTGAGGAATTTTTCACGCCTTTGGTTCTTTGCCGCGCTCCCTATTGGTTTACTGATTGGTTATTTTAATCTTATTCGAATAGATAATAAGCCAGAGTTCTAACGATTTCTCGTCAGGAGATATATGTATAGCTAAGGTAAGTATAAACATCACGGTCAAGATATGGAACCTAAGCCGCTATTCCTCATTTGGTACATGGTTTGGCCGGAGACACCGGGCAGGTGGTCTGGTGAGTGAGTAACTGACACCGCTTGTCAAATAGAGCAAAACCTCGAGGCTGCGTTCTGGCTTCGACGATTTTTGGTTGCCTAGCACAAATAGAAGCAGATGCCCAGATGCATAAGATCTGGAGATAGGCACAGTGTTATGTGTGTGACCCACCCCGATGTTATTCTAAATGAAGGAGTATGGCTAGCCTGAAGTTGATGCAAAGTAATTTCCCCAGATTTCATTGCAAGGAGAATACGTCAAGTATCTCCAACCCAAAAACAGCGATTATACTCTCTAGATTAATCTATTCAAATCTGTCCTGATGGTGCAAGTGGGTGACCCCCAGGCACAGCGGGGGGCGGGGGTGGGTTTTCAATGGGCTTCATCGCCGGGAATAGCAGCACCTCCTTGATATCTGGAATCATGAAATCAACAACCGCGCGGAAGGGTAGCGGCGGAAAAGCTTACTTGTCGAGTCGGTTAGGAACATGACGAGGCGGTCGATACCAATACCCCAACCACCAGTTGGCGGGAGGGCGTGTTCGAGCGCATCGATGAAAGTCTCGTCGATACCCTGAGCCTCGTCATCACCCTGCTCCTTTTGTCTCACCTATCCGGAACAATAATCAATGTGGGGAGATGAAAATACACTATCAGCTTTACCTGCTCTTCGAACCTTAGCCTTTGCTCGAAGGGGTCGTTCAACTCCGTGTATGCATTGCAGAACTCTTTGCCGCACATGAAACCTTCGAAGCGTTCACAGAGACCTGGACGCGAACGATGCCACTTGGCAAGAGGCGACATCACTTGAGGGTGGCCGACTGAATTTTTGAACGGTCAGTGCAAGGAACGGACGCCGATGAAACTATGTACTCACGGATGAACGAAGGGGAAATACACAGCGGTTCAATGTATTCACCAACGAGCTTGTCAAGCATACGAGCGTTGGTACGAGGTTCACTACAGTCGATGTTGTGCTATACGCCAGGTGGGTAAGTCGTAGGTTAGGTGAGGGATAGATTGGTTGCATGCCTTGGTAAGGAGTGCCCTCAACCACTTGTTAGTCTCCTCGGTATGTAGTTGATCGCCAGGAGGGAACTTGCAACCAAGCTTTTCCTCCAGTGTCGTGATCATGTCATAACGCTTCCAAGGGCGTTTGAATTCGAGCTCGAGCTGCCTTGCGCCAGGTTCCCCCTTGTTTCCGTCAGGGTGGAAAATAAGCTTAGTCTTGCCACCAGTTAGGGATTTGACCAGACCCTCCAAGAGTGCCTCAGTTATATCCATGAGGTCCTCAGCATCCGCATAAGCCATATAGAACTCGCAGATGGTGAACTCGGGGTTGTGCGTTAGGTCGATACCCTCATTCCTAAACACACGTCCGATCTCATAAACGCGATCAAGCCCACCAACAACAAGCTCCTTGAGGTAGAGCTCAGGCGCAATACGAAGGTAGAGGTCAAGATCGAGGTCGTTATGGTGTGTGATGAATGGTTTGGCGGTGGCGCCACCAGCGAGAAGTGAAGTGATGGGAGTTTCGACTTCCATGAAGCCGAGGTTGTCGAAGAAGCGACGGATGTAGTTGATGATCTTCGAACGTGTGATGAAAATATTGCGGGTGTTGTCATTAAGGATGAGGTCAAGATAGCGCTTGCGATAACGTGTCTCTTGGTCCTTGAGGCCGAAGTGGCTAGAAGGAAGTTGGTGCAAGTTGGGAGCGAGGAGGACCATAGAAGACGGGGAGATACTTAGTTCTCCCTTCTTGGTTCGTGAAGGGACACCAACGACGCCGACGATATCACCACGGCGGAAGAGATCGTGCGTCTCGATGAACTTTTTAGGTTCCTTGGCATCCCTAGCAGATTTTCAGGACGGACACAAGGGGAGAAACGGAGGGGACTGACTGTTGGGTCGCCATGATCTGAATCTTCTTGCCTTCTCCGTGCAAGTCATAGAACTTGAGTTTAGCACCACTAGCACGAATGTTATGTATCCGCCCAGCCAGACTGACCACGGGGTTCTCTAGCTTTGTCCCAGCAGCGACGACACCGTCGGGGCCATACTCCTTAATGTAATCGGAGATGGACATGCTAACATGGAACTTGTGGGGGTAAGGGTTTGGATTTTGGGTTTGTTTAAGATTGAGGATTTGCCGCGAGCGCAATTCATAGTATTGCTATAGTTGAAGAGAACCGGTTTCAGAAATGATTGGCGCAATACGAACAAGCGTACATACATTCGGGCTGAGGTCATCCTCGCTCGGCTTCGCCTCAGTATTATCCTTGACAGAGTCATTTTGAGGTGCAGCAGCAGCTTTGTTCGCCTTGTGCGCTTCTTTGGCGCGTTGCTTCTCGCGGCGCTTGAGCTCCCTTCACATCGTGATGAATCGATGAATTAACGCGAAAAAAATGGAAGTAGCATACTGCTTGGAAATCATGTCCCCAGTGACGGGGTCCTTGTGTGTGCCTGCTGACTGTTCTGCGGACATTGCTCTAAATTGTTGTAGAGGTCGTAGACGTGGAGGATGGGGAAAACGGAGGAGATGGCGAGAGGATGAAAAGATAAGCCTCTGCATCCAACTTTTCCTTGGGTAATTTAGGAAATCGATGGTCGAGTCAGGTCACGTCTTTTTGCTGTGATAGAAAAGGAATGTCATTCACACGGCTGCTCTATTCATGCCATATTTGGCTTTAGCCCCTGTCAGACCACTGAACACATTATAGATTCGACCCTGGTTACCAATACCTATTACCTACCATCTTGCCGATATTTCCACTGGGGCGCTCTGAATGTATGGCCTTATTTACGCGCATCGGCGGGTTTCAGGCTAGGAATGCTAGGGGGAACCGAGTGTTATCTTATGAATTGACCCGTTCATCACCGGGTACAAAAATGTCTGGCGTAGCTCCATACGACCGCTGCACAAGGGCCCCGCCATTCCCAACTCTGCGAGGGCAGAATAGTCCCTGGTTGAGTCACTCCAGAGCGCTCAGACAGTGGCTATGGCTCTCGAGAAGGCCCATAGCGGCCAAATCACTTATCTTTGCCTACCCTACGACTTGGAACGGGACATATTCGAGCTGACGGCACAAACATTCCCTGGGACGGCTGTCAAGCTTGCGCTGGTCTCTAGCTACGTGCAAAGATGGTGCGTACCCCACGTCGTCCATACCCCTCCAAAGGCTGACTTTCTGTTAAATATCTAGGATGGAAATGTTCCTATACAAGATAGTCGTCCTCGACGCCCCTTTCAACTCCATCCAACTCTTCCTGCGTACATTCCACTCCCGTCCCCGTGCCTTCTTCGCCGAATACGTCAAACACCTCTACCTCACAAGTATAGTCGGCATCACCGAAGCACACGAGCTTGTGTCCGCATGCGAAAGTGCACAAACGGTCTCATGTTGGGTCGACGCTCGTCCCCAGCTTAGGGGATTGCACTCCATACTCCCAACCCGTAACCTCCGACGCCTCTCGATGAAGCTCGAGACTCTGTGGGGATATTCGTACAAGTCGGGCGAAGACGGCTTTCGCCCCGAGGATTACCCTCAATTAACACATCTAGAGCTCGTTAATCCACCTG
The DNA here is from genome assembly GCA_015584085.1 of Macrolepiota fuliginosa MF-IS2. Classification (NCBI taxonomy): domain Eukaryota; kingdom Fungi; phylum Basidiomycota; class Agaricomycetes; order Agaricales; family Agaricaceae; genus Macrolepiota; species Macrolepiota fuliginosa. Next base: position 22,951 of record MU151124.1, on the reverse strand, counting down.
GATACAACACTATCATGAACCTTGACTGGGAAGGTATCTGTAGGCTCCCGGCGCTTACACATCTCGCCCTCGGACATCTATGGGCGCACAATCATATGTATCTCCTCCCAGTCATGGAAGAATTCCTGCGACAATGCCAAAAGCTACAAGTGCTGGTTGTTGTTGCACATGACGCCGATTTTGTGTCCGCATTTCGGGCTGAAGGGACCTTTAAAAACCCACGGACCGTACTTCTTCCGGAATTCCACTGGCCAACTACTCATACGGATTACTGGGCCAATCTCAGGAAGGGAGGACCAGGTATTTGGGAGAACGCTGAGAAAATGCGAAACAAACAAGAACAAGACCAACAGGTGCGACCTATATTTCCTGCCGCCCATATGTTCGGGATAGTTAACACTCACTCTCATAGCCATGTCTCCTCCAACCACTTCACGTCGCATCTATTAATTGAATAGTACGACCTACTTAAATACCGAATTTACTTTCATGATCTCCTCAGATGCTGGTTATCGCAGGGCGGGGATGCTAATATCACCACATAAAATAGAGATAACACGAGTAATACACATTACATTTCATCTGAACATCTGCAATCACAGTCAGCTACAGGACACACTCCTCGTGATCGTTCACCCTCTCCAAAAAACCATTCCATCAAATGCGAAGCATGTCCACCATGTCTACACGTCTGGCAAATCACAATTGCGTCGTCGATGGTATCTGACTTCTGGTCAGACAAGCCTATAATTTTCAAGAATATGCCAATACCTTTATGAGGGGCGATTGTCAGTTCAATTTCCCGGGCAGCATCCGGTATAATGTTCAGCGTCAGCAAACACACAGAACACCTGGGCAGCGCTCTCTGACAGTTCGAGCATGTCGTGGGCTAGAGTTGGATTATGAGTGACCTTCCTCTGCAAACTAGAAAAAAAACTTACTTTCCACTTCGCCTGTTCTGCCAACCCAAGTTCTTCCTCCGGCACTACTGGCTTGTTACAGTAATTACACCTAATCATCACCTGTTTTGGTACCAACTCCATGTTCGGAATGTCCCCATTCTGCATCGCCTCTGTCAAAATCTGTCCTCTCTCGATGTCAAAAAACACTCTCGGATGATGTAGCTTGAACCCGTCCAACATATCTCTATAAGTCTCCAACCACCTGATTACCCTCTGGTCCCTTATCCTATGCGGGCTCACGTACGACCCCAGAATTGCGGCGGTCTGTACATCGCCCGTATTGTTGACATAGTTTTGTAAAATGTCCATACCGCGGTTGGTCAACCCGGTAACGATGAGCCCATCGATGTTTCCTTTGGACACGACGAGCTCGACAACTTGGCGCAGGTATATTGTGAGGGCCTTGTCATCAAGGAATTGTAGTGCGATTGCGAGGCGTTCGCGTAAGGGTATGCTTTCTTCCTTGAGAACGTCGGCCCAATCGCCTACTGCGAGGTAGGTAAGGATGGCGCAGAAGTAGGGGTCTTTCATGTCTTTCATCATGCGCTCGCAGTGGTCCCGCAGGTCGTGACTCCGGAGTGGGGCATTGTTATTTCCGTGAGGTATCAACGCGGCAATGGTCCCGGACATCATTTTATGTGACATATCTATTGGGGAGTCAGCCAAAAACAGACAACGGGGAGCTGTAGAAGTGTCCATACCGCTACTCTTCAGGAGTGTCTCTAGGGCCTTGGAAAACTGCCTCGTGAATATTAGCCAAGCCGCAGCTCTAGTATGTTGCCCTTCCTTCTCCCATCTATGTCCATCAGCCTGGCACGACGACCTAGAAGAGAGAGACCAACCTAAATATTGCCGCGCTCAACTCATCCTCTTTCAAACTCCACCCACAAAGCTTCATTGCGACCTGCCTCTGCACCAGTTTTGTAGTGTTCACAATTGGTTTCCACGTCGACCTCTCCCCGGTTTTCCTACTCTCCACCACACTTAGCGCAGTCTGAAAACTGCCTTGGTAATCGTCGGCTTGAGAGTAGCTCCTTTTCGACTTTCTCTCGTGCCCTGTAGTCAAACTCGGTCCACCCAAATTTAAAAGAGGTCGTTCGATGGGTGTGGCGTCCATCTGGGATTGCATGGGCGGCAGTCCTTCCCAGATTCCAAGAATGCCCTGGTGAGCAAAATCATATCCGTGTATACGAGCATTTGGCGTGGATAGCAACTGTTGAGAATCTAAACGGCAAAGGTTGGGTATGCATATAATCAGAGATTCGATCCATACTCACGAAAAATCCAAGCCCAGAGATCCGACAGCGCTTGAGAGTGAATGTCAGTCACGTCGTGCTCTTCTCGCGTTATCCACATATTATGTTGAGGCTAAAATTTCCAGTGGTCAATCTCAGTAGAGCCATAAAACAATACCAGTGCTCACCTGTCTCAAGCCGTACCCGGTCATGGCCCTCCTCCGCATCAGCATGGAGATATCATCTTCCACGGTTCTAACAACCTCTTTGGTCCTCGAATCCCTTGCCCTCTGTCTTTTTTTCACCTTCTCCGACTCCAGCTTCTCCCCAATCAGCCCATGCTCCCCACTCATTGGCATCGGCTCTCTCGACACCGACGACTGCCTCACTGAACCCTGCCCGGCCTGTTGATCAGTCTGATCATGAATCTGATATTTTCTCAGAGCCGATGGGCTGTATGTCCTCCCTTTCTGGGGTCGAGTCGCTGCGAGTCCTGTAGGAATGGTAGGGGTCGTGCTGGGAAGCGCGGGAAACCCATGTTCATCGCCACGTCCGAAGAGAGCCGGGGGTATGATGGGGGGAACGAGTGGTGGGAGGGACTGGGATTTCGCGGGGCGCCCGCGTATGAGAGAGTCGTCTCTAGGTCGGGCTGAGCGGGAGCGTGAACCTCTGCCGTATTCACTTGAGGTGGCGCCTCTTCGATATCCAGAGGTGGAAAGGGCGAGATCGGCGTCAAGGTCGTTGTCGGGCAATCCTGGCATTATCTTGAGACTAACGCCAGAACCAAAGGCTAGATCACCGCGGGAGCTCCATACTGATTGTTTGGCTGCGTCATAGATAGCATACATTTCGAGGTCGCCGTCCTTGGTAACTATCATCACATTGCTTGTAAGAGGATGTGGTGATCCGGGATCGGGAGCGAGAGCGAAGGAAGAAAGTTGTTTAGTAAAGTTTTTCGCTAAGTTCACAATTAGCACAGAGCTGAACCCGGGGGAGGAAATACCACATACTTCTGCGAGTGTTCGCAAGAACCAGCGAGGATGCGTTAATATCCGTAGACGATGTTCTTTGCTTCATCGCTCCCGGCAGTTGCTGGTGGCCACTAGTCTGCCAGGGCAACGTAGCAGCCCAGGATCGCTTCGTAGGCGCCTTGCTCGAGGGGCTACCTATGATCCCTAGACCCATGATATCACTTGAAGGACCTGATGTATCAATCAGATCCCAGAAGCGGACGTACGCCGAATCCCTCTCCAAACTGGCCAGGCAACCTCGGCGCGTGCTCGAGAATTCAATATTGCTAAAAACTGATCCAGGTCGCAACCTCGCGTTGTCCGCCATCGCATCACGTTCGGAGAACATCAGAGGTGATGTCAGTTTGCGGGTATCCCAGATCGATATATTGTTGTCACCAATGGAAGCAACCCGATGCTGGTCGAATGGATCGGTTGCTAGTGCCTGAATCTTTCCTGGGACACTCAGGACGTTTGCAGCCTGTGATCTCAGGTCGAAGAGACGAAGCCAACGGTACGAGATTCCAGCAAGCAAGAGGTGGGCAGACTTGGGCAGGAAAGTAAGGCAGGAGACAATTTCCTGAGGAGCATACTGCTGTAGGATACGGGGATCATGTCGAGGATTATTAGACTCAACACCACGAGGAATTGATGCTTGTGTTCGAGGAGTTGGATTGATAATGGACGCAAGGTCCTGTGATGAGCCGGTTGGATCAAATGAGAGGAGTGGGATGGAAGAGGTAATGTCCCAGATGAGAAGACTGCAGTCGCCACGGACTTTGTCGAGGCCAGCAGCGAGATAGTTGGGATCTGTAGTGCAGAATGCCACGGCATTGCAGTTGCGAGAGTTGCGAACTGACAGTGATACAGACGGTCCACTCGACAGTTTTTCACCCCTTGTTTGCTTCGCTGCCTCGAGCCTGATCAGATCCACTCTGCCCGAGTTGAATCCCACAGCAACTAGGTCATCAAGAGTTGGATTTGGCGACCACGCGAAGCACTAGATCAGAATGGTGTCAACATCATCTAAACGCCGAAAGTTAGGAAAGCCTATAAAAAACCAGAGGACCACGGAGCCAGTACATGCGCCCCCGCAAATGAGGCAAGAATTATGGATGGAGAACCTACCTTCATATATTGTAGGTCCTGCTGCGACGTGACATGTCTGATTCTCGGATGTTCATTCGCCCACTCATACAACGTTATTTGCGAGCCCCCTCCAACCACGAACTTGTTTTCTTGGCGCGGGTGCCATAGCAGACGTTTCTCTGGCAGAACCATCGTGGCCAAGAGGAATTAGAAGTAGTGCTTATCGGAGTGTATGAGCGAAGCTGCTGGATGGAGTTTATAGAGAAAACATCGGGAATATGGCCTGGTTTATGACGCGCCTAAACTTGTATGATGAGTTATGAAGGTTCCCAACGATAAGAACCAGAACCTACGCATCCAACAATCTGACGGTTTCAGACAATGTATGAGGGCATTGTTGATGTTTGTATTGAGCCCCCTACAAAAGGTAACACTAAGTGTAACCTACTTACAACCAGCGCTATTCCATCTCCTTTCCTACTGGGCCTCAGTGCTTGCGCGCTGTCCTACAGCATTGTGCTCTTGAATATTCGAATGGCTATTGGGAGAGTCTATCTCAATGTGTGCTTAACTCCGCCCTACTTTGCATCAATGAAGTTTGAAGCGTCCTTTTGAGCTCTCTTCCGAGCCCCAGACTCCCCTGGGCTATGGACTACATATCTTGAGGGCTTCTATAGCTTGATTTTGACCTTTCAAACATGGGACTTTTTGAATCCTGAACTCGAGAAGAGAAGCGTCTATACTCCCTCAGTTTCGGCACAACCTTCTAGTTCGACTCGACGGCCCTTCACATGAAACCTTACGTTTACTGGAAGAGCTTCCTTGACAAGCATTCATTAGCAATGGCCATACAGTGACATTCCTCCGCCGACCACACATTACCCTACTTATCATTGAGGGTGAACTCACCCAACGAGAAAAGAACAGGTGTCGCTATATAAGACCATTTTGGGTTACAGGTGGACTGGCTGCTCCATAGATTACTTCAGACTGGGTCATCAAAAATTCGCTTGCGAGTCCATGACCAGTCGGCAGCATTGGACATGATAACTCCCAGCCGAAAATGTACAGCGCTTCAGGCTGGCCGCTAACCCCGTGGACGGATTAATGCGTTACTGTGCCCCCTCATCCGACTCCCATAATAATCAATCCAACTCTCACTGATCGCCGACGTTCCTAGTCTCCAAGGAAAGAATGCGCTGCGGATCCGAAATACAATTCCAAACCTAACGATACGACAAAAATACAAAACATATCCAATTTAGAACACGGGCGAACATAGAATGGCTATAAATGAATCATCTAAAGGTCCACACTCCCATACACCTCCTCGTATCCCTCTCACGAGCCTTATTGCCTAATCATGTGATCCAATTCGCAGACTTTAGGAAGGAACTCCTAGAATTTATGCTTGTTCTATATTCTCTCACTCGGGCAATCCTGCTGCGCCTTCTTTCCAAATTTATCAATGGACACTATGTGAAGGAAAATAATAATTTTAGACACTATAAAAAAACAGTCAGAATTGACCTGGTTCATCACTACCGTCGTCAGTTACTCGTGGTTTTCTGTCCGCAGCAGTTTCACAGGATGAAATCAATCGCGCAAGTTGACAGTATACCTGTGCCTATGCTCAACGAATGTAATCATGATTCGCGCATTTATTGCCGCTCGCCAGGTAAATGAAATTGATGCTGCGGGCAGCACGGTAGCCTGGAGGACGGAAACAGGTGGTTGCACATCGCTACAAGTAACAACCAGCAAGTCCTTGTCATCAGCTACTACATTACCAGAATCTCAGACGTCGCCCACAATACATCAGCCTCCAGTGTCCATTCGTCACTACTGCATCATCAATAGTATCATGAATCACCAGCCGATGATGACAACCCATCCCACTCCACGTCCGCGTTGTTCTCATATCCCAAACTGTCGGTAAGCGCTTTAACTGCTATAACTATTCACGGCAAATCGTCGTTGATTCCCAGCGGACTTAGAAATAATACAATATACACACACCCCTACCCGATTAACGGGAGGACCCAATAAACTAAACTCGCACAGACCCCGACGCCCATCAAACCCAATCGACAACAAGTGAACCCAAACATGATCAGGCTTTCACTCTTTCTCTATCCAGTGATAGTACAAAATCAAGCAACAAAGACCGTGACGTCCCAATTTGACGGAAATAATCTGTTAATCACAGCTCGATGTTCTCCGGGCGCCTCCCAAGTGAACCAGTTCGTCCCTGCTGATCGTGCCACGCATACATCGAACTTCGAAGCTCAATGCCAGCAGAAAATTGTAGGGCTATATATATGTAGGACAACATCCCCGTATCGGAGTACAATACATTCTAGGCTGGCAAGCACCTTCGACTTCCCCACTTGCCAAGTATGGCAACTAGCGGCCAGGCGGCACGTTTGCAAACCTTTCCCCTGTCCTATGGAACGAAGCGCCACTGAACGCCCAGCCGCAACAGGGCACACGGGCCTCCGCAAAGCAGTAACAGGTACCCTGTCTCCGACGTCGACCTTCTGAAACAGACACCACAGGCGCTGTCCGGGTTGTCTTCCGTGCGTGATGAACTTGGTTTGTTGGAATATCGCGAAGAACTTATGGCTGTCGCTACCATAATCACAATCACCATCCCGAATTGGGTACATGTATACCCGGCTAGCTCGTGTCCACGGCGATGCCGTTCGGCATTGAATGAATGTTAAACCTTCGTTTCTGTTGGCAATTTCGCATGTGCCACACTTTTCGTGTCACCTGCCACAACGGCATGCAGGAACAAGGGCTTAGTTGACCGTTGTGTTGGGATGTTAGGCCGATGGCTGTTGCGACCTCCCCCTATGTAGGCTAATGAAAGTTCAAGCATCTAGCGATTTTATTCCGCAATACCAACTACCACAGCCCAAAAAGTCATTGTTCCAATCGAAGAAAACCAGGCAAAATATTCTAACTACGTACTCTCATACAAAAAAAAGAAGGAATAGAAGAACCTTTAGTATTCTGAAGTCCATGCATGCAAGCCAGATACGCATAATACGGTACAATAACGAGAAACCTAGCTACCAAAGGCAGAGTCATTCATCAAGGGGAAGCAGCAGACGGGTGTAGAGTCATTCGAAGGATGCAGGTAGAATGATTTGGTGTACGTATAAAATAATCCATGAGCGTATGTTGTGTTGTATGGTAGGAAGGTAAGAGCGAGTGACAGGAGACAGTGTAGCTAGGAGTGTGGTAGGAGAAAAGGTCTTCACTGGGTATACGTATGCAGAGAAGATGAAGAAAAACGTAATAAAGGGATGGAAAGATGGTCATGCAAGTTCACAAAAAGAAACCCAAGAGAAGATAGGGTTAAAGGAGTCCAAGAAGGTAACACTAACCCTTGACCACGAATGAAGTTGGGCAATACCACCATAGATGAAAAATGGGGCTGCGTGGGGTTTCCGCAAGACGAAGGGCAAGACACTAGGGGAAAGACAAAAATCGCGAGCCAACCCCACTCATCCGGGCCAAGCGTCTTCACCCTTCCGAGAGTCCGTCACTTTCTAGCCATCCGTGCCGTTTCACGCCAAACTGGTACCCATTTGTCATGTCACTCCGACCACCCAAGCCTCTTTTCACCGGGCGAAACCAACTTGCATTTCCAGACCTTCTTCGTCGCCCCTTCGGTTTCCCATCGACCGCGTCGCATATATTGGAGCCGATGGGGTATCTTGGTAAGGCGATGGAGGCGCTTGATCTCGGAATGGTGATAGTGGGTTCTGCGACGAATCGTACGGGTCGGCCCGTTGTTGGTAAGGATTATTGTTAGCAGCCTTCTCGTTGTTTGCATCCATGGCAGCCGTGGCAGCCGAAGCATCACCGATGCCAGCACGAGTACCCCAACCAGTCTAGAAACTAATTAACAAATATGCATAGAAGCAAAGAAACAAAAACTTACCTCATGTAGCGTGCACAGAGCATAAAGCTTCATGACCGCGAAATAGTAACCGAATGCGATGAAAGCTGGGACGTAAATAATATCTTGTGGGCGGGTCCAGAGATGCGGCAGTAATTTGGCGGTACGGGTCGCGGACAGCCAGACCATATACGAACAGATGATGTTCCTAAGGCGTGGATTATTAGGCGGACAACCTCGGGCGGGCATCGGGGAGTACTCACCACCAGGGCAAATGGTATCCGCCCTGCTCAATTGGGATTGTACTCTTGAAGATGAGGTATGAGACGAGGCAGGGGCCAACCAGTAAAGTAAAGGGGTTGAAAAGTTTGTCAACCTAACGCAACAATTCAGCGACCCGAATAAGGAAGAGAAACACGACTGAGCTGACCATGGTATAAGCGACGTAGGGATGTGAAGTCCAGACATATCTCTCCATGAATAAACTCCTCATGTCCGATCGCCATGTGTTTCGTGTCCAACGCAGGACCTGCTTCAAGAAGCGCCAATTGGGCTTCATGGTACTCAAAAGCTCAGCTTCCTTGCAGACCTGGACATACGTGCTCCAGCCATGGCTGACCATCCATCGCGTCAGGAACTTATCGTCGCCCGAGTTAAGTTGGTATTTTCCGAGCCAGTAATCGTGAGTAAAGCCGTGCAGAAATTCAGGGTCTTTGAGGATAACGGTACGATAAGCGGCTGTCCGTCCCGAAAGACAAGGCAAGCCACCATCGATATGTGTTGAGGCGGCGATTTCGATGTTTCGGATCGTAAGACGGAACGCCGCCAAAACTTCCCAAACAGTCATCTTCTGCCCAACAGACTGAACACGTTGACTAGTACCGACACCGCCGACCTTCTGGTCTTCAAAGCAGGCAAGGACATAAGGGAGGAGGGTAGGGGGCCAGATGGCGTCGTCGTCAGCAAAGACAATGATGTCAGTGGTACAGTTCTTGATGCCGTGGCTCATCTGGAGACGCTTGTTGGCGAAGGGCACAGTGAGGACACGGATGCGTTCGGGGTCGACTTGGTTGGCAAGATCTTGGAGGGGCCCGAGCATTTTTTCCTCGGTGATGATGAGGATTTCCTTGGGCTTGCCGACAAGCCAGCTGTTGGCTGCCTCCTTGAACTCTTCACCGGCATCAATGGTGGGAACGATGATCGTAACGTCTTCAGAGGCGACGTATGTCGGATTTTCGGGCAGTGGGACAGGGCGGTAGGTCCAGGCCGCCGACATACGTATTAGGAACCATAGGTAGCGAAAAAAGCTGTGGAGTGCATCAGAGCTGGGTATGACTGGTGCATGAAGACGGGACTCACCCGATGACACCAAAGGGTACAACTGAACGACGCAGGTGAGTAGAGGTGGCGGTGAGAAGAGGAGAGACTTACATATTGGAAAATTATCCGAGGTGAGGTAGAGCATCTGCGTCGAGGGGGATAGTAAAAGAGTGAATTAATCGCCAGACGACGAGTATCTAAAGGACCAGACGGCCGTCCTTCAGAAGACGGCGAGCGGCAGGAGGATAGTCAGTGGTGGATGGTGGAGGGGAGTGAAGGAGAATAACAAGCCAGGTCCAATTCGTAAACAGCCCGGTTCGCTTCCCAGTTCGACCCAGCCTAGCGGAGTTTTAAATACGCTTACCTCAGCGGAATGGCGGCCGCTGCCAACTCCTCGTGGGCATAGCGTAAACCCTGCACTGCTTCCCCGCCGTCTCCTAAGTCCAGCGGGCCCAGCACACGGGCTTCGCCCTTAGATGCATGAGGGCTCGCAGAGCTCCTGCTGACGGCGCGCTGGAAGTAGGCGTGTGCCAAGCCAATTGTTATGAGCCATTGCCCTGTGGCGCGTTCATTTCGACACATGGGTCGTTTACCCAAGTCGTCTAGGCAACTTGAGAACTTGCATTTTCCGAGCGTTCTGCTGAATGCGCGCATCCACGAACAGAGAACGCTTCTCGAGTTAGGTGAATAATAGGCTCTCTCCATAACTCCTCCACCAACGAAATGCCAAAGCTCCTCCATCAAAGGAAAGCTGTCGGGGATCGCTTCCATCTTAGCACATCCCCAGCCATCCTGATTTGATAGACGCCATCAGAACATCTCCCACGGTCATCAATATTTCTCCGCATATGCTGTTCAATACTCAATGGCAACTGCCTCCGTTGGTCTCAGCTTCAACCTCAAGCTTCAAGCTTCAAGCGCCAGTGCTTGGCCTCCAATACCCGGGCTCATCATTCTGACAACGAATTGCAAAATTAGCGGAAGCGAAATACAACGAAGCACTATTCGACCTTCTTCGATCTCACTAATTTTCCCAAGAAGTTGATCGGTGGCATCTTGATGGCACTACTTACATCTCCCCTATCAGTAAGTATAGAGCATCGCATGCTTGGCAAAGTTGCCAAGCACGCCATCGTCCCTTCAAGCAATAAGTTCCATGTTTGCGCCGACTTGACCGCATCGGAGCCACAATTACAAGGACTTACTTTCATTATGTTCACGAGTATCGGAACAGATCAGAAATGCGACATAGTCCGCGGTCTTCCAACTACGGAGAATTGCTGACTCTCTAATCGCTTCCATGCGCTGAAAATTTTAGTTACTAAATGGCGTGCAGGTTTCTAGCACTCGTCACACTCTAGTCCCTAACTAAACGCACGCTCACTGAATGCCATTATAAGAGCGAACTAGATGCAGTACTGATGTATTCGTTGATCGACAAAAAACAAGACCCTCTCTGTCACTCAGTCTACGATGAGCAGTGCACACAGGAGATTCATAAACCAATCCACACATTAATTTCCCTACCAGAAATCACAAAGCACAGTCGTTGCTGTCATCTTCTCATTCTCTCCCTACGTTCATCCCGCGCACAGACTCATGGTAAATACATTTACAACTCACTCCCAAAATTTCACTAGAAGGGTATGTCACCTGTCAATTTACCTTCCCCGCCTATTCCTAGGACCTAAACACCCCTGACTGGCGCTGAGCGTTTCATTCACTCTGACTTGGTCTCACCAGCTCCCTGAGCTCTTCTTCGACGACCGCCTATCTGTCTATGCACATCGGCGCGTCAGCCTTGGCGCTGCCGAGCCGAGTCAGGAGTTAATTTTGATATGGATCCCGTACTGGCCCGGAGTGTATTGGTGCTACGTGGCAGCGATCGTCTACTGCGGAGGTTTATTGTTCTCCAGCTCAGCTTAACAAATGGGGTACGAAAAGAAAATTCAAAACGTCGTAAAAGGGCAACCAAACTGCAACTTGCAAAACCAGCCTGTTTCAGAGTTCAAGACACATAACGATTCCTCATATTTGTTTGATCGAAACCCGTGACATCATCATACATACCTTCTCAAATACTCAGAGCCTCATGCTTGCTCATATCATATATGTCCAATAAGTAGGATAATTTCCCAAACGATCGACTTCGAGCTGATTAGAATATGTCCAAAATCCAAGAACGCCGAGTAAATGTTCTACACAGAACCCAATGTCGATGTCATGCCAGTAGTGCAATGGGTGATCTGAACCGGCCAGCAACAGCACGAAGTATCAAATCAGTCAAGTAACCAGTGCGTCTGTCGCCTAATTCCCGAACGATTCCCGGCTAATGAACTGCCAAATGTAGTGCGTCCAGCCTTCAAGAACGCCGGCACCTGTCATTATATGCAGACAGTCTCCCGTGGCGTGCTAGTCCCGAGGTAA
>MU151124.1:0-10720 GCA_015584085.1 Macrolepiota fuliginosa MF-IS2 | reverse complement strand
ACATGTATCACTTTTACAACACCTTGTGGTGCTCTCTTGGTGAACCATAACAGATTATCAGAGAAGTTTGATTGATCTTATGGAACATTCTAGATAGTCTATATTGAGATTAGAATGATTCCATTGTTGTATATATTTAGCACAAGTGTGGATTGTGATCCCCATTTGATTATCAACTTAGTTCTGGGCTTTACCTTCCCCTTACAAGTTACTCCTAAAGGTTGTAACACCAAACTCACTCTCACTATAACAATGTATGGTGTTAATGTTGCAATCCAGGGCCAATCTATGAAATGTCCAAGCAAGCCTGTGGCTCAACTGCATCATGCACATATTGCTAGACAAGAAAAAATAATTCTATGCACAGTTCAAGTTTATAACATTTGGTTTGAATGAACTTGTATGACTCTGCTCAATTTCATGTGAAGAATAAGGCTTTATGGATAAGGAAATTGTGATCCAAACTAAGGTGACTTCATACAAACCTGTGTGGATGCATATGAAGTCCAGGGGGGAGCATCAAGTACTCATTGGACATCCTTCTTGGTGTTCATCAAGCTCAACATAGGCTCCACACAGGGGATCTGGCCCATTCCTTGTATTACAACAAGTGCCTTAACTTTGACAGAGGCTGGAGGTTCAGTCAACAAAGAGGAAGAGGTGGAAACAGCACATATATGTACTTGAAAAAGGGACAGGAGGAAGTGTCACAGACACGCAACATCACAGTCCATGAGTCCTTATTCTCAAATACCCAGAATTTCGCACTCGTTCCGGAAGCAATAATCCATAAAATAAGATAATTTCTTAAACGATCGACTTCAAGCTATTAGAACGCGTCCAGGATCCTCCAAGATCCAAGAACCACAAGTAAATATTTTACGCACACGGGATCCAATTCTATCCATGTCCATGTCAAGGGAAGTGCGATGAGTGATCTAAACCAGTCAGCAAAACAGCACGGAGTATGCTATCGAATCAGTCAAGCAGCCGGTGCATCTGTCATCTAATTCCTGAATGACTCCCGGCTGATGAACTGCCAAATGTAGTGCGTCCAGCCTTCAAGAACACCGGCACCTGTCATTATATGCAGACAGTCTCCCGTGGCGTGCTAGTCTCGAGGTAAGAATAAGGGGGTGAAGGGAAGAAAAGAAGGCGTACAGCGTCAGGTCGCAGCCTAGCAGGTCGGTCTATAGGCAAGAAATAGACGTTGGGGTATTTTTTCCTCGACGAAAGAATGTTCTATGAAACCTTATCAGTATCCAAAGCTACTCAACTCGATTTGAGAGGCACACACCTGGAAACGGGCATTAAACTCCCAAATATTCCCCCAATTGTACCAATTCCACACAAATGGTTGCACCTCCTTCCACGCCTGCCTGAAACTATGACAATCTTCATGTCCAGGCAGGTAGGCCCTGATGACGACCTTTTTCTTCCCCTTCCTCGCTGCCTTTACGCCCAACCTCCTCTCCTCCTTCCATAATGCCATCTGGACCTCCGCAGCCCAACTCTGCATCGCATACTCGAAGAAATCCAAGACTCCATCAATCCCGAATCCCGAATCCGCTTTTTCCTCTTCTCGGAAGTACGAAAAGAGGGTAGTGGTCCAGTGACCGCCCGTACTGACGATCATGGTACCGTAGTTCGCTTTGGGTAGAGGGGAGAGGAAAGTATCAAGGTATTCGTGGATTGGCGTGGTCCATACTGCTTCTTGGCTGAATAGCGTATCGTTGGGCGAGAAGTACGGATGCTGAATATGGTATAACGCATTCAGCTCGGCTTTTGAGAACAGAATATCAATCCGGCGGAACGTCACGAGTGGAGTGGACGTAACGTTAAAGTTGGGAGGGAATGTGATGTTGTTAATGATAGGCGAGTTCGGGTTGAGGTAAAGATTCTGTGGCCAGCCACGGTCCCAACTCTGTCCAGAGGCATAGAATGGTGTTGCGATGACGTGGGGATAAAGGAGACAAGAGAGTGAAAAGAAGTGATTCTCCGTGACTGAATCTACCATCCATAATTATTAGCATTAAGAAGGCTCAAACTAAATTGAATTACAACATACCGCCGACCAACAACCACCCTCCCTCTTCCACCAATTCTTTAACAAGCGCTGCAGGATCGAGTGGTCGCAGACCCTGACATTCATCACTAGGGACCCACTCCCAAGAACTCACATCCGGGAATCGATCCCACTGCTCCGGTTTATCAACAGCCAAGTGCCAGTCGACTTCTCTCGAGCTCGCGCACCCACTGAATCCAGCAAAACCCAGCGCGTCTTCTTTCTCAGCGAGCGATGTTGCATTTGTCCGTGGCCGTAAAGCCCATGAACCGTTAGAGTAGGATTCTGGTGAACACGTAGGCCTGGGGGCTGTCAGAGCTGCGAAGTCAAATTGGAGAATGGGTGGGGCGGTGTAGGTGTAGACTAGTATGAGCGTCGTGAATGCTGCTCCCAGTGCCACGAGTCTGCCGGTGAAGGAGCGAGGGTTCAGGCCCATGGTGTTGAAAACTGCCATTTCGACAGCTAAGTAAGTCTTCTGCCAGCAGAGAATGTCAACAGAGACTGGGTGATGGAAGTGACTAGCAGAAGGCAATGGAGTGATGGCAGTGTGCGATACAAATAGAACTGCAAATTGGCAGGGGTCTTGGGATCATAACACCTACAAACTGGAGCCCACCCGTTGCGACACGACCTTTTCCTAGCGACGACTCCAGATTTAAAGGACACTCCAACAACGAAGCCGTAACCTAAGTACTTGGAGCACTCTACAACCCCGAAGCCCAGGTGCAGGGTGTCTTCATTAAATACATCGGTTCTCTCTATCCCACGATTATCATTCTTAATTGGATCCTGAGCTCCATATATCCTTAGGTTCATTTACTCCAATTCCTACTTAGCCGTATCGCTTTTCCTACATAATGAAATCAATTAAGCAGACTTTCAAAATAATTCGTTAAGATCGCCCCCTTCCGACTCTTTCTGTGCTTTCAAGCCATACATCCAATGATGAATATTGGGTCGGTATATTTCTAAAACACATACAATCAGACTTGATATCATCCGGGCAAGTTAGTTTGGCTTACCATCGTCAGCTGGCACATAAAAGAGTTTCTGCGACCCATAATGCAACCAACGGCGATTCGGGGCGTCTTCTGCAAACATCGGCGTCCATGCCTTCGCCAAAGCCGCAGCTCGTTCCGGTATATTGCTATCTGGAGGTGTAAACTGATCAGGAGACATCTTGCTAAGCGCATAAACGCTAAAATGCACTCGCGAGCCCTGCAACATTATCAGGAAAAAAATAACCGCCCGACAAATATTGGATAGACTTACATAGAGAAGGTCCACCTGGATAACGTTGGAGTCGATCACATCCAAGCAACCCTTAACCTTTCTCGTAGTGTCTTCATCGAACACTCCCAAAACAACGGCATCAGGACTAACAGACAGGGAGGGATCAATTGACTCTAGGTCACTCTCGCACGTCACGAGTGACGCGAATGACGTCAAGAGATCACTGGAAAATTCCTGAGGCCACCCCTCCAGAGCTGAGAGGAGCTCCCAATAATGGTTCACAACCCCAGGAGTGATTTCTATGCGACGCAAATTGGATGTGGTGCCCGGCATTTCTGCCCATTCAACCATAGCCTGCACCTCGCGGGAAAACGCTCCAATACAAGGTTGGGGAAGCCGGGAAAGCGTGTTAAGGAATATGTGTAGGGTGTGGGGCCGGAACGCTAGCGTTTCGCAACTGATTGATCTGAGGAGTTCCGAGAGTCTGTTGAGAGGAGGGTACTGGAGTTGTAGATACTCCAAGTGGATCATTTGATCAAATGGTAATGAGGCGAGGTCAGTGCTCGGCCCTGGTCGGCTTGCGTGATAAGTGCTTCCAGCGTAGCCAATTGTCAAACGCCTCAGCGACTTTGAGTGACGGGTGAGCAAGCGCAAAAATGATTCCCAAGGCTGCGGCTTTTCCATAGACGTGCAGAACACTCTGATGTCCTCTAACACTGGAGAATCGAGGAGATCGAAATGAACCGAAGAAAGATTTGAGCATGAGCGAAGACTGAGCACTCGGAGGTTCGGAAGCTCGAGTTTGTCTGGGTCGAATGTTGCCACCTGCGACCCGACATATCTGAGATCTAGAGCTGTCAATCGGCGACAGAGCGCGAGATGGGGAAGTGTGGTCGATGAGGGTATCATGAACCGTAATCGCCTTATTTCGCTCCATTGGATGAATTCGCGAATTGGTTCGGGGTCATTGCGGTCAATGGGAATATGAAGTTTGACCTCCTTTAGACACGGCGCATTCCGGAAGGCCTCGATGGACATGACGTGAAGGCTGTCGACATCGAGTTCGAGAAGATGTAATCGAAGAAGTCGATTTTGGAGTACAGAAAGCTGCTGCTCGAATTTCGGTGTCCATCCACCGGATATGATTGACACGCTTCCCCAACGTTCGGCATGTTGGACTAGCAAATCAAGGATGGCGTCGGACTGTCCGCATATGGGGTCCTCATACTCGTCCTCCTCATCCAGAGTTTCTGGGCTCCAATTCCCCTCCCATCGGAAAGTGATACTTTGGTCTTTTGACCGATCGAGATATTCGGGCATGAACGCAACGAGTTCCTTCGCTACTTTGACACGGTTGGACAGAGCTGGAAGCGGGATTCTCGTCCACAACTGCGGGGTGCGAAGGGAAAGATCCCTCCAATAGCGACAGACATGGGATAGGTACCAGGGCGGAGATTTATGGTTGGTATCTGCACATTGAAGAAAGATGTCGATGATAATTTCCGGGGGAATGCGACGTATCCAAGATGACAGGAGGACGCGGTGTTCACGTATGAAGCGGCTACAGGCCGAAATGCGGTCGGAATCTTTATTCTGCGAATGATAGAGGTCAGAAAGGTGCAACCCGACTGCCGACAATCCCCTTTCGATACTTATCACGTCGCTCTCGCTAATGGGGGCGTTGCATCTGAATAGGTGGGGAACTGGTGTGTCAAGAATATCCAAAGCAGTGTAGGAGGCTTGTGAGTCAAGTTTGAGCTGTGATAGCATGTCGCGGTTGGCAGAAGTGAGGCCAAGGCTGGATACCTGCTTTTTCGCCGTCTGTGGGTGGGTGGTGTCCAGAGTCTCTCAAGTTTCCCAAGCGGAGCATCGGCCTTCGTCTTATTGATACTGGAGGTGAAGGTGGGTTCAAGTACGTGCTGAATTTTCCCGGGTATTTTTGAACGGCAATGTTCTGGAAATAGAGGCTGACAAAATAGAATCGCAAGAGCTGTTCGAGTGACAACTGGATCACACAGCATGAGTCAGAGACATGCTAACGTAGCGTGCCATCTCACTCATCGTCACAGCCAGCGGAGTTTAAAATGTGCAGGGGACAGTCACACCCGCAGTCACCGTCGCTTCAACAACAACTACGATACTCTGCTTCATCTGCTCACACTCTCTCAAGTAACCCGTAATCAAAGAACACTCTTATCACTGGGAATGAAGTTCCAGTTGCTCGCGGCCATCATCGCTGGTGCCACCCTGGGTCCGCCGTTCTATCTTGACTACTTCCTACAACCTTTACTCATTATACTTCTCCTTTACCAGTCCAGGTTGGCGCCAGTCCTCTCCGTGTGGTCGTTGTGTCCAGCCAGAAATCGTCTCCGGCTGTACAGAACCTCCGCTTTGGCCATGCCCTGGCTGATAGCCCCGTAGCAAAGATCACATTCCCCCATGCCCATACCAATCTCGTTAACGCGCAACCCACCGGTCGTCGCCCCTGCGGCAAGCGCATCAAAGATAAAGCAATAGAAATATCCAACGCTTTCCGACATGCCCTTGGTCTCCCTGCTGTTGAAACTGCCCACCCCAAGCCTGGAGATCACGTTCATGGTGGAATGGTTCACATTTTACCCTTCATTGGAACACCCCCCACCTTTGTCCCCGTCAAAGATAACGCCAAGGGAGAACAACCATCTCTCGTTGTCAAGGTCAACGAAGGGCAGCCCATCAGACACCCCCACCACCACTTCCACCACCACGCCCACAAGTTCCACGAGTGGGGTAGTACTTTCTGGATGCGCATTCACAATGCGCTCATGGCTCTCGGTCCTTGGGAGGGTCGCGCTGTCGCATTCGTCCTTGGTGAGTGATCCAACATTATCAAAGTGAGCTGTCATCTGATTTTTGATGTGCGATCTGTTTTAGGATGTGGTATCGGTGTTCTCCTGAGGATGTTCTGGGTCCTGAGCGTCGTTACCTGCCGTTCTATCTGTGGTGATCGTGATGACGGATACATCCAAGTCGCTGTCATAGAGGAACACCTCGACGCCGAGGATATCGCCGTTCCTCCCCCTACCTACACCATCGTCGATGAGAAAGACCAAGTCAAGGCTAAGGATACCAAGGATACTGTTGAGAATTAGGTACCCTGGTGTGCCTGTGCTTTTTTTTCATCTTTTGTACCCTTACCTCTCTCGCTTTCTCTTACCTGTCTCCTACTAGCTCCATAGTACCGTTTATATTACGAAACTCGTGTTTCTTTACTGCTCTCGGACTATAACTCGTAAATACTGAATTTACATGTTTTCCCGTTGTCTAGAACAAAGGGCCTGAACCCCCCCGAAGGAATCACCCCCTGACGGCACAGGGACCGTCGAATCCGAGCCGCCCCTGCCCAGCAGCAGGAAAGGAGCTTCCAAAGCCTCACACACCGAGTCAGACGAAACAAACACCTTCCGCTCATCAAGGCAACATAGCTTAATGAATAGATTAGAAACCCAGCTTTCGCCAGTCGTAATCTGGCGCAATGTGAGTCAAGAAACTGTGCAGGAACTTGTACGACAAGCCGGCCTCCTCGGATTCTTAATAGGTACACCTTTAACGAAAAGCCAAGATAGTCAAATTGAATCCATTTCAGCTCCGGATCATTCAACTTCGGAGTCCACACTAGCGGACGCAGAGAGAGAATATGCAGTGCCGGGGCCTCAGGGTGAGAGTGAACAGAAGGAGCCTGTTCGGACATCAACGGCTTTATAACGGCTAGGGATCCGGCGACCTCTCTATCAGCTGACTTGGCAAGAGACTCCTGCAACTTTCCTCAATGTACGCAAGCGCCTGGGGCGCATCACGAAATAGCTCGCAACGATTACCAAGCTCCAAATATAAGCCAGGGAAAATATATGGGGCGAAGTTTCCATAAATTGCGGGCTCCCTCTTTATTATCTGTACATCATATCTCCTTGACGTAAATACCATGGCTGAGACCAAGATTAAAATTCCCTATGGTATGTCCGCATGTGCTTTACCAACCAAGATGCGAGGCTCACTGCGAATATGAACAGTTCGATTGGGCAAGTCGGGGTTGAAGGTCTCTAAGATTATCTTGGGGACGATGCAGTACGGCGACCCTCGTTGGCAACCATGGGTCATTGGTGACGAAGAGGAAGTTATCCGCCATATCAAAACTGCGTACAGGCACTACTGTTGGTGCATCGTTCTTTCACTGACACTTCTCTAGCTATGACGCTGGGATTCAAACATTTGATACGGCCAACGTACGTGGTGATTGACTCCATAGTTTTGGCAGGTGTAGCTTGACGTGAGTCTAGGTGTATTCAAACGGTATCTCCGAGATCCTCCTCGGCAAAGCTATCAAGAAGCTTAACCTCCCGCGCGATGAGATCGTGATTTTAACTAAGGTGATTCTCTTCTTCCATGTTCCCTCTTAACGCCGAGCATTGACCTGGCTTTGTTCCCAGCTCAACGGCACCGTCGTCAGGAATTTTGAAATCAATTTCTTTGCTTCTGATAAAAAGCCCGATGAAGTAGGATATGTCAACCAGCACGGCTTGAGCAGGAAGGTAGGGTCAGAATAATCCAATTTGCACACAAGGGTCTGACGCATACATCCGCATATTAGCATATATTTGACTCTGTCAAGCATAGTCTTGAAAGACTCCAGCTTGATTACATCGACCTTTTACAATGTGAGTCAGGGCTACATACGTAAACCTCAGTTGTTGCTCACTGTGCGGGAATAGGCCATCGCTTTGATAAAGAGACACCCATCGAGGAAACGGTGAGGATATGAACTACCTTCTCACGCACTTTACCCTAACTCCACGCGCAGATGCAAGCTCTCCATGACGTCGTTCAGGCAGGATATGTTCGCTACATTGGCATGAGTTCGTGCTACGCCTGGCAATGTAAGTCGTACCGTTTCTGCGACCCACGGACGCCCCGATTTCTCACTGTGTACTCCAGTTCATGCTATGCAAAGTAGGTCGCCTTATCGGAATTCTATACTATAGTTAATTTATTCGGCTTTTCACAGACTACGCTATCGCGAATAAACTCACGCCCTTCATTTCCATGCAAAACCACTACAGTCTGGTTTATCGTGAAGAGGAGCGCGAGATGCTCCCCACTCTCAAGGTACGTATCGGGCTTACTATTCTTGACCTCATTCTTGCCTTCTCAACGCAAGCTAAAAATAGCACTTTGGCGTTGGGTCAATCCCTTGGTCTCCATTGGCTCGCGGTCTGCTTACGCGCCCGCTTACTGAGAAGACGACGCGAGGAGATACCGACCGGTCGATTGGGAAATACCTTGCAGGCACTGGAACCGAGGAAATCCTGAGACGGTATGAACTCTTTGTCGAAGTAAGATATATCGGAAAATTTAACGATATTTCTAGAGTCGAAGAAGTGGCGAAGAAGCGCGGAATTTCCATGGCTCAAGTCAGCATTGCTTGGGTCTTGTCGAAGGATGGTTAGTCTTTTCGAATTGTTCTGCCAGCCAACTGCTCACCTCTTGGCAGAAGTAACTGCACCGATTGTCGGCACAACATCGCTCAAGAATCTTGAAGATATTATTGGTAAGTACATCTCATGAACTAGAAAACAGGTGCATAACCAGCACTTTATAGAAGGCGCAAAGGTCGCTCTCACTCCCGAAGAGATCAAGTATCTCGAGGAGCCTTACAAGACACAGGCGATCATTGGTCATTCGTGAAGCTTGAACGGAGGCACGTATTTTTGGGGTAACAGTACACGACCCCTCACCGCATCGAGCCTACTATGATGAAAGCTGTATGTAGCGGATCTACCACCCTATACAAATCAATAAACAAGGGGGGCTGTCGGTGTCAATGGCGTTTAGATTGGTGGACGTTGTCCATGTGATTTGTGATTTTTGTGGCGACATGATAGACGCCCGCTGCTGATTCATTCAGAACAATAATCCACATGGATTACTCCTCGACCACTACTTTATTCTGCCGTCCTGCTGGCCCTGAAGTTCTGAGGACGCATTTACGTATATGATAAGCTTGGGACCCACTTGTCTCGAAATGTTCCTATCCTCAAACTGTCGGTTCGCGGCCTTTTCGTTGTCACGTTGACTCGTCCCTCATCGATTTCCTGATACGCCACAAATGTTATTAACCTTCCGGAGCTGGAGAACGTCGTTGGTAGTAGTGTTCTCGCGGCCCTATCTAACACGAGCTGGTTTTCGTCTGAAAGTGGGTGGGCCTCGCTGGAGAGCTGTTAAAATGTAGTGATTAACAAAGGGGCCTCGTGTTGTTATCGTCGTCGCCACAGCCTTTATCTCATGATGACTCAATTGTCGAGCGTCAATCAAAGCATGTTACAGACAAAAGGGAGCATAGAGAAACACAGCAACAAGTGACTGGCGCGCAAGCATAACGAAAACAGGTCGTATCCCCTTTCAGTCATCATTGCTTGGTGTATATAAGACCCCCAACCATCGCTATACTTTCTGCACTACCTCCTCACTCTAAAAGCCCATCGGAATGTGTACACCTGTCGAGAACCTTGAACCTCGACACCTCACACCAACTCACGTTGGGATGCTGTATGGTATTTCACTCGTCACCAGTGAGTTGCCGCATTCCTGATTTTCCCCCTCTCAAGCTGAATTTACTCGCTAGAATGGATACCTCAATAGGCGACACCCGCCAGTCCATGAATCAAGTCGACGAACGGTCCTTACCGATCACCATAATGTAAGTCGACGGTTATCACCCGCCGCCACAGTCGTTAACAATTCGAACAGGTGCTCCACCCCATATGCTAACTGCAGCACTGGTGATAGCTGTGTTACTCTATGGTTCCCCTTGTCTTGAAGTAGCGGCAACACCATTTGATTCGCTAGTCGACACGACCGCCACATATCTACTACCGTCGGGGGGAGCATAGAAGCTGTAAGAAGTCATACCGATATAATTTCTCTAACAGGGTTTGAACTCCTTGCTTGCAGCGAACGTCTGTCAATGGACCTCAGATTCACCGTGAGTCGTCCACCGCCATTGTTCCTCTCTTCTAACAGCGAACACAGGCTCAATGTAGTATTATTCTTTAGGCTTTTATGGCTCTATCTATGTCTCATGCCTCTATGTTTCATGCTTCTTGACATTCCTTTATTCTTTTCTGTCTTTCGTTTCTTCTTCGGCGACAGTCATGACCAGTCAGTCCCACATGTCCGGGCGAACTATCAGACGCTAGGTTATCCCTCCGAATTGGCAGTACGAGGTCCATGCCTAGCGATGCTCGGATGGGCGTCGGTCCCTGCCTGCGGGCAGTCTTTGGCACCGGCGTTCCGGAATTGTATCATGGGATGACCCCGCAGCACGAGTTGCTCCGGGTGATTGCCATAGAGGCTTGGGGGGCAGTAGTATAATCACTCACCCACCGG